>WWET01012121.1:0-12131 GCA_011038615.1 Limnodynastes dumerilii
TAGTAGAGCAACCAGGCTCGGTGACAGGGGGGGACAAGGGGGACAGCTGTGATATGCCCCAAGGTCCTGAGGGGCCCCTGCAAGCCACTGCTGCAGACACTATTATGGAACTTAACTTGTGTACTGGGCCCCAAGATTTTTATTGCCGGGGCTGGGAGCAACATGGCATCTTCACTTGGACTGCTCCATCTCAAGTTGTCTTACACAATGGCATTGCTTCTATTAAAAGCTCAATATAAGCAAAAAGGGTATAATTTATAATATAATTTTTCGGGTTTGAATTGGATACTTTCTGCCCTTGTTCCATGAAGACCACGATAACCTTAACCTGTCTGTCTTCTCATTATATTTGTCTCATGTTCTTCCAGTTCTCTGGTCAAACCATCACAATCAACAGTACTGTTATGTGACTGCTATCAGGGCGTGGAGTCTAATTGGGGCATGATCTTCACTAGGGCCCCTGATGGTGGGGATAGGCTTGTGCAGCAGGACACCCAGCAGGTTACAATCCCTGGATGACAGCCCCAGGTGTAGCTAAGCTCTAATAACCAGACAGATGTGACAAGATCAACAGTGTTTATTAGTGCACACAAGGTAATACCGACAACAGGTGAATAGCGAACTAGGAGCAGCAATAAGAATACAATAAGACAGGTAACAAGACTAGAAAAACCACAGGCTATAAACAGTACAGAGTACATATATGAATAGGAATCAGAGGGAGCGCTAAACACAAAGCCGGAGTAAATTCTAAGCACTAAGGAAAAACTTCATTCCATTGGCTGGTGCTGGGTCAAACAAAGGCTGTCCACTTATTTTCTGGGAATTTCTCAGCACTGTCTGGATCTCTTACCTGCCAACATATATAACTGATCTCAGCACTGTCTGGCTCTCTTACCTGCCAAGATATATAACTGATCGGGAGCCACAACCTGCTACGTTTTTTGGTTGTGCAATCACTATGTAACACAAAACTGTAACATTGCTGGGGTGCCCATTTACATGACTTTCTAACTCAAACTTAATTGTAACTATTACTTGTCTCACTTGCTCATTCACCCCATCCAGCTTTTTTTTTTTAAAGCTTGAATCCAGCTGCTGGTCTTATTGCTCTAAGTATGCCTCCAAAAAAAACCAGGTCTTCACCTCTTCAGCCATCTGTTTGATTCCTAGCTTGGTTTACATCTTCGCAAGCTTCTTAATAAATGATGCAGCTACCCCATCTTTTCCTCAGCCATCCCCACAAACGTCCTCTCGCAATGCTGATCTAGGTGTTGGTCCAATGTTCCACTGACAGTCAAAATGATGCACCAAATGCTGCTAGCAGACATTAATTTGGTTATTAAAACATCTCTTCAGGAAATCAGAGTGGATATTAGTGAACTGGGGGACCACACTGACCAGCTTGAAAACAAGATGGGAGAGTTGGTTCAATCACACAGCGCCTTGATTGACTCCCACAATGTTCTCCAGAAAGAAGTGGACGCTCTTAGGCTTAAAATAGTTGATCTGGAGGATTCCGTGCACGAAAGAAAAATATTAATATAAGAGGGGTACCTTAGGCATCGAATAGTGAGTTTCTAGATTATACAAAAGGCATCCTCCCCAAACTTCTGCCTGAAGCTCCAGAAAGTGACTTACTAATTGACAGAGTTCAGCGTCTGCCTAAATCCAACTTGGCCCCTCCATCACAGCATCATGACACCTTGATGAGGATACACTTCTCCGAGCTGCTAGAAATTCTGAAGAGTCTGACCTTTTGGGTGATCTGCAGAAATTTCCTAATTTATGAACTTCGCCCCATTACCATTGCCCTCCGAGCCCATGGCATTCCTTATCGATGGGGTTTTCCTGTTAAGCTCTTGGTGTGCCACTCCAATAGTCTGCATATTATATCTTCATTTGAGGAAGGTCTGCTGCTCTTCTCTACATGGAATGTTCCTGTCCAAGCTTCCAAGTCTTACCACCCATCCCTAATTCAAGCAAACTGGACTCAGGTTGGAAGGTCATGGTAGCAGTTTTTGAGTGAGATATTCCAAACTACCCTGTTGAGATGTAGTGTTTACTATTGCTACCTTAGTCACTTTGGATATTGCTTGGGGTACATACAGTATTATTATTTTTGTGCCACTTCTACACAACAGCTTTAATCACTTTTGTTAATTCTTTTTCATATATCATTGCAGTTGAAGTTAGATATTTATTAGAGGTATGTACACCCACAGATTTAAAGACCGTACATAGTTTTTTAGGTAAGAGGAGGTATGCCACAGCAGGGGAAGGATGTTGATTAGGCTAAGAGAGAGGGCTGGGGATTCACGGTTATTTATGGATGACCTATGCCACTGGTAAGTGCTTTTAGGCACTTAAAAACAGGGGCTGGATGGGGGAGGTGACCGGAGAAGTAGGGTACATGTGTTTCTGCACCTACGTATCTCACACTTATGTGTGAATCCGGTCCTAACATCCTATACTTTTTTAGAACTATCCGTTACCTTCTCCCTACCAAACGAAATAACAAATTAAGAAAATTAATTACCTCCTAGGTAAACGTCCTGCCTGGATTGCGACCTCTAGACTATCACTTCCTAGAAACGCTGGCGGTGTGTTATTACAGTTCTAGTTCACTATCAACAGTGATGCTTACTGGTGCAGCTTAGAGATTGGTCCCCATCTCGAGGTTCTAAAGCTTGGGTGGACTGAGGGGTAGCTGCTTTAATCACCTATGTGTGCAGGCTCGATTTCCCTCTTTCTCCAGAAATTGAATTGTTGCATTGGTATGCTAAAGACATTACCTCTGATTGTCAATATGTTGAATTGTTGCATTGGTATGCTAAAGACATTACCTCTGATTGTCAATATGTGATGGGCCATATTCATCTACCAGCAAAAACACTCACAGGACAACATTGGAAGTCCCAGACCATTTCCTCTATATCCAAACTAATAGCCAAGGTCTCATTCTGTCCTAATATGGAAACACTGGGAATCCCGTATTCCCCCAAAACTTCATCACCGTTAATACCATGGTTCAAATGGGCCTATTTTCTTTCTATATCCTCTTACCAATGTTCTAATTCCCTATCAGTGAGAGTGCAGAATCTGATGCCTTTAGAATAGAGATTATGAGGAGTTAATAGCCGCTAACTTCCTTTCGTCTAATTGGTTGACAGTTGATCTGTTTCCTGTTAATATGTTAATCTATTTTAAAACTTTGGACCATATTCTCACTTAAGAAGACTTTAGGTTCTTAATTATACGCAAGTAGTAGCAAGGCGACTCCCCTCACAAACCCCTGGTTTTCAGCTTCTTAACCGACTTATGAATTCCATAGGGCTACCTTATCTTTAGGTTCATAGTTGTGTGCGTAGGGCGACTAATTTAGAAGGTTTTTGCCAGATTTCCTCATTCAAATGCCTCACTCCACCCAATCTTCTTATCTTTATTCTTAAGTTTTCCTGGGAAGCCCCTTCATTCTTAAGTCATTACCAGCCTAGAATAAATAGGTTCATAACGCTGATTCAGATCCGTCCCGTTCTTAAGTCCTACATAAATTGCATATATTAGGTTACTACACCTACACAGTATATCCCTTCCTAAATATACGCACCTGAAACACTGCAGATTCTTAAGTGTGAATCAGGTCCTGTGTTTTTATATATGTATGTATATGTATGTACAGTATGTACTGCTATGGAAAATTTGTACAGTGTATGTAATGTTGTTTCTATGCAAATGAAGATTACAAATGAAATAGTTTTGTCCATTGTGACCTATACTTATCCCTCCCTTTATTTTCTTTCTGTATTTTTGGAAAATGTATAAAAATTAATGATTCAAAAAATTCTTAATTTTTAAATCATTAAATCTATAATTGTTTTTACAGGTTACTCAGGATATGGATGTTGCTCTTGGCTGATGACCCCTCTGCTGCATCCTCAGACTCCTGCACAGCACAGATATAATGTTGTGCACATGTCCACAAGAGGTGTAATAGAACTTACCTTTGGTCTACTGAAGACCAGGTTCAGTTGCCTAGATAAATAGGTGTGCTCCTCTACTCCCCTTCCAAGGTTTCTGATATCGTGCTGGCTTGCTGTCTACTGCACAAGCTGGCTTTACAACAACCTATGACAGAGATGGATCAGGTAGACAGTCAGCAAGCTTGGGGTCCGTGTACCATCTGGAGATGTGCAGACAACAAAGGGAGGGAGGCAGATAAGGGATGTTTCCATTTTAAATTATTTTACATGTAAGTGTTTTAATATGTATTAAATATAACTATAATCAATATTTTTTAATTTACAAATTTTTGTTTTTTGCCTTTTTTTTCATTACAGAGTTATAGATTCTTGGCTTAAGGATTGTAGGTTAGTGTTTTTTTTCTTTTCTTTAGAAAAAACAATAATTTTTTCATTAAAAACTATTTTTGCTTATTGTTCTTGTAACAACACATCTTTTATAAACATTGGGTCAAATCCAGACTTCAGGTCGTTTTACGCACGCAAACGTATCCGAGTTACACACTACTAAGTATAATGCACTCCTCCAGGCACTCCCCTTGAACACATGTAACTTAGCCAACTTACATTGACTAAACCCTACCTTAACTTTTCCTGGCGTGTCTCTGGTCTTACGTAATGGCTTGTCGTATGTAAGTGCCTAACCCTGCCAATTTAAATGCCTCCCTCCTGCCACAATGCGTATAATCGGCTTGCATAGGGAGGTCACGCAGTGCGTTCCTACAGCCATATTTACACATGCAACATGCGTAAATTAGGTGACGTTACTAAGTCTGGATCTGGATTGTGTACAAAACAGCTGTGCTTTAAGTAACACATAACTGAGTGATTAATAATATTTTACCAATTAGAAAATGGTAAACAAATGATGGATCATAAGAGAAAAGAAGACCTAAAATATTCTAGCGCTCTATATGCAAAACTATTTGAAAAAAGACCTTATTTAATTCATATAATTGATTAAATGTCACTTACAATAAAAACATAAGCCAATTGTATGAGCAATAATTTTTGGGGAGAGGGTATATAATAACAGGTTGCTTTGGTTGATATATAATTGTTCCTCTGTTGTTACATATGATGAAACCAAGAGAGAGAAAAAAAAATATATAGTGTAGTATGTTATGGTAAAATACTCATTTATTAAACACACCATATAAACATCAAAATTAATAAAAGTTAAAAACATCAGCAGACACAGATAAACCCCCCTGCGTAGCAGACATCAATAATGACAGTCAATGCTCAGTTCTCTTTTGGAAATCGGCCCAGGTTTCCGATATGCAATCCTCTGGAATCGGTGTTTGGCGGTCTGGCAGCAGTGTGGTCTCTTTATGTTGAAGTGGATCATCACGCGTTTTGAGCCCAAAATGAGGCTCTTTCTCAAAGTGGTGGGCGATTCTCCCTCACCCCTGTTTATCTAGCACTTGCTCACATGTTAGAAAATGAATACCTATCAGACTGTCTGTATCTGAGTCCTGTAGACTGTCTGTATCTGCTCCCTATGCAACAAAGCATCTGACTTGCCTTTCTTATTGCTTTGTTACATTGCTTAGCTACCTTTAAGTCACATGAAATAATGACTCCTAGATCCCTTTCCTCCTCAGTAGTTTCTAATGGAGTGACATTATTGATATACTGAGCTTTTGGGGTTTTGTGCCCCAAAAGCATGATTTTGCATTTTTTGGGATTAAACTGCAGTTGCCACACTCTTGACCATTCCTTCAGTCTACCTAGATCATCCCTCATTTTGTGTCCCCCCTCCTGCCATATATACATATTACATATGTAACACTAATTACATATGTAATACATATCTTTGTGTCATCTGCAAAAAAGGCATATTTTCCCCTCGATACCACAGGCAATATCTATAAAGATATTAAATAGTACTGATCAAAGTACAGAACCCTGGTCGGAAGTCTTAGCGCGATGTGCCTGGCAGTCTGGAGCGGTCACTTGACGCGTTTCAGATGATTCCTTTCTCAAAAGTGACTGGTTTCTTTTCCACAGGGGTTTATAAAGGATGGTAACAGCTGTATGCCTTTGAAGTTTATTGTTCCGTTTTTCACCAAATAGGATCTTAAATTTCTGTCTGAATCATGTATGCCGCTGCTAATTAAAGGGGACGGATCCAAAAAACGACAACACTGCTACATTTATCCAATCTACAAGCCTGTTTTTATAAAAATACATATCTTACAAAAACAACACAATAAAGTACAAAGAATACACAAGAAAAATACAAAGATGTAATTTTTAATAAACTTAATTATATGTGGTCATAGATGTAAAAGGGGCGTGGAGACAAAGCTCGCATAAAATATTGATATATCTAAAAAATCAATAAATACAAATATCCACAAGGAGTTTAAAGAAACATAACCTCCTATAAGTAAAAATGTGCAATTTACTCCACATGAAATACAAATACGCTAATATTATGTATAACTATATAGAATGGAAGGATACCTTAAAATTAAAAAGTTAACCCAACCTAGATCTATATCTATCGGAGGGGATAAATTACAATTTAAAATAACTCTATGAGATACAAAATATGACATTCCCAAACAACTTTAATATATTATAAGGAAAACAGATATCAATAAAAAATAGAGATGATATGTAGGTATTGTACAAAGTAAAAATATTATATTACAACAAAAGTGCTAAGTGATACAGTGACGTTACAACTCAAAATAGCCCCACTAAATTTACGTGGATGCTAATATAAATGGCAGAGAATAAATTTTATGTATACTCAAAAATACAAAATAATACAGTAAACATATCTATACAACAAAATAGTGCTATCCCATTGAATGATATGAAATGGGAAATAGCATATGATAGTGCTAATATAAAGTGTTAGTGCAAATGAAAATATATATAATTACAAATACATATTAATAAGGAATAGATGTGCCCTAAAAACATGGGCCAATCAACTGGTCCTTTAAATAAATGTGCAATATTAGTATAAGTGATACATTTAATAAAAACCAATAAATTTGTGAATATCCTAATAGCATAGGTGTAAAACGTGCTAATGACTAGGGGCCTGATTCAGAATTACAAATACATCTTAATAAGGAATAGATGTGCCATAAAAACATGGGCCAATCAACTGATCCTTTAAATGAATGTGCAGTATTAGTATAAGTGATACATTTAATAAAAACCAATACAATTGTGAATATCCTAAAAGCATAGGTGTAAAACGTGCTAATGACTAGGTCCATATAAATATTACAAAAGTGGAATGGTACCAACATAATCACCATCTCCTCTAAAAATTGGGTCCAGGTCTACTACGAGGCGCCGTATAGCATCCTATCCTAATGACATGGTTCCTATATATAGGTAAAATTGATATGGAGGTGGGTATCATAATGGGAAACTATTGGCAAATGTGATATTCCATAGACCCCATCCAGTAAATCCTGATTTTTATAGACTATATATAAATATAGGGGAGGTGAATCATAAATAGCAGAACTAATACGAATAAAAACATAAATATAGTCACATACTTCTAGGGAACATCACAAACCGCAGAGTTTTGGTTGACCTACGATACCTGGTATTCCCTAGAGGTCCCCCATCTAGGTACTAACAAGGCCCAGACATGTATGGCTTCAGAGATCAAACGGTCATGGGCTCATCCAGGTTGGTATGATCGTAGGTGAGTGATACTCCTTGGATTGTTGCGATGTGTCCTGTGAAATAAACAAAAAGTGTTAAAATTGGAATATAACTATCCAAGGATTTATTAAGGATACATTTAAGTTCAAAATCTCGGTTTAAACCGAAAGGTTCAAGGGTGTTAAGATTAAATATATACTCCATCTCCATTCTGGCTAAGATGGAGTCTATGTCATATTTTTGCCAGTGGGGATTCACTTTTTTGATACCACAAAAATTCACAATGGCGGAGGGGTCACACTTGTGATGTTTCTTAATGTGTGATGACATGGGATGTGTCTCCAGACCCTTTTTGATGTTCCGGAGGTGCTCAGACCATCTTACTTTCAAGGGTCTGGAGGTTCGTCCCACGTACTCCAATCCACACTTGCATTGGATAACATATATACAATGGGTACTGTTACAGGTAATGAATTCATCTATTTTGAATTCCTTCCCCCCCAAGGATTTATAGCTGGTTAATTTACTGAAACCCTTAGTGTTTTTGCAAAGGGAGCAGTAGCCACATCTATAGAAACCTTTGGAGGTTACCCTCGATGGAATGGTTCTAGTATTCATAAATGCACTTCTAACTAATTGGTCCTTCAGATTAGGAGCTTTTCTGTAAATAAAATGGGGACGGTGGCCTATGTGTTCCGCAAGTTCTGTGTCCCCCTCCAATATATGCCAACGTCTTTTAATTATGTGTTCAACTTTTTTATGTTGGCTGGTATATTGGCTTACAAAAGGTACCTCCGCTTGGGATACTTGTGGTCTGGGTTTAGGTGTTAATAGAGTGTCCCTGTCCATTCTCGCCACCTCCTTTATAATGGAGTCTAATTCGGATTAGTCATAACCCTTAGCGACAAACTGCTTCTTCATATTTGCAGCATGGGCTAGGTAGGTTGCCATATCCATGCAATTTTTTCTAATCCTCATGAGTTTTCCCTTGGGCACATTGTTCAACCAACGGGGATGGTGATTACTAGTTTTGTGAATGTGAATTAGTATCTGTGTTTTTCACAAAATTTTGTGTTTTTAATAACCCTTCCTCCACATATATATTCTGATGACTCACTAATGTTAAATGTTAAGACAATATTGCGATCATTATTGTTTAAAAATTGACAGAAAATCTCCAACTCTTCATCAGTACCCCCCCATATGAAAAAAATGTCGTCAATATATCTCTGCCATGAGACCAGATTTGCCCCATCTCTGGGTATAATTTCCCTTTCCCAATAGGCCAGGAATTGATTGGCATAACAGGGGGCAAATCTGGTCCCCATGGTGGTCCCACATAGTTGCAAATAAAAATCATCTTCAAATTTAAAATAATTAAAATTTAAAATGAAAGAAATACTCTCTAAAATGAAGTCCATAGTGTCTGGTTCTACTTCGGATTGTTCTAAGTAGAGTCGCACTGCCTCCAGCCCTTTACTATGGTCTATGATGGTGTAGAGGGAGGAGACATCAGAAGTGGCTAGTCTCCACCATCTATTCCAAGTTATGGCCTTCATTTTGACTAAAACATCTGTGGTGTCCTTAATGAAGGACGGTATATGACACATGAGTTTTTGGAGGTGGAAATCAATCAGTTGGGAGAGGTTAGATGTGATGGAGCCACATAGCACATAGCAAGACAATCCAAGAAAGAGATTACAACAGAAAAGTTCACCAGCCAGGAAAAGTTCCCCGTGTTAGTTACCAGCAAAAACCTATCAATCATGCTAGCACCTGGAGTAGAAGCTATGGCTGTGCTGTTTAAACAGCAACCTGACTGCTTAGCAACATCCATGATTGCTGTCATTCAGCTTCCTGAGAGAGTACCTAATCACAGCCAGGATCTGCTCAAGCAGCCAGTAGAAAAAAAGTTTGTTCTGCGAATATCACAGCAGCATGTAACACTGTTGAGTAATGATGGCATGTATGTGCTTAATCAAGATATTACACTATGATTTAAATACCTTCCTTCATAAATCATGCTTACATGCTGTATACATGGTGGGTTGTCATGCACTGCTGTAAGAAAGGCTTAAAGCATGGAATCCAGGATCATATATTGTGTGTTCTGATACGTAATCAATATGTACTTGTTCAAAATGCATACACTGGGTACTAACAGAATGCATAATTTGGCTATTTCATGTTATTCTGTATCTGGCCCTAGGTAGCTAACTTAGATGTGGCAGTAGATCCTGAAAATTTGAAATTATGAATAGCAGTTTCACAGTGGTAGCAGCAGCAGGCAAATTTTGTCAGTGTCCTCACTTGCTACAGTAAGTGAAACAGTTCAATTAGGATGAAACAAGTCACCAAACATGTGATTTACACAACCTGCTACTCGAACCTCTGTGTCTGACCTAACTCCGTTCCAAAGTGCCATGTTCTTATTTCTAGCCGATTGTAAAAATTGCTAAAATAGTTTGTTAAATAAACAAATGAAAGTAAATCAGGGTGGCCGACTCTCATGGAATATCTAGGAGACTCACGAAATTTGGGCCGTTCTCCCGGTATCCCAGGAGAGGCGGCAAATCTCCAGCAAGCCCCGACCCCCTAATACTCACAAGTGTAATCCTTAGAGTTACTAGGGATGGGTGGGACTTGATGATGTCATCAAGTCCTGCCCATCCCCTTTAATGGTAGAGATCAAACGAGTGATTGACAGGGGCGGGGCTTAATTACATGATTTGTATAATTCATGTAATTAAGCCCTGCCCCCTCACAGCAATCTATGGCTTCCCTCTGAGTTCTCTCGGAAGGAAACCTTCAATAGTCGGCAACCCTGAAGTAAAAAGCTATCATTTTCAACCAATTTAAACTTGGTTTATGAAAGTAAATTGCTTTCAACCAGGTTGAGTATTAGATTATTAGATGTGTCATCCAGGCCTTTATTTGCTTTATCTTTACTTATTTCTCTTTGTCTGGGTGACTTTTACAAGAAGCTATCAAGTCACAGTCCTTTGCTTTTTGGTTTTTGACAATGCAGTTTGCAAGAGTATGTAGGATAGAAAAGAACACTCTATGGTGCAAATAACTTTTAAAATTTTTATTAGGCAATAAGCAAAAACATACCCACAATGAAAGTGGACATTTATGGTTAGAGAAATGTCAAAAGCGCTTATAAGAGGTATCAATGGGACACAATGGCACATACTCCTGGCATCTGCATCTGGAGCGATCAGCTGTTTGCCTCTCCTGGAACACGTGACCGGAACATAGGAGACAGTAAGAGAATCTGCCACCACGAGAATCCTGTCACAGTATAGGAAAAGTCTCTGCAGGGAGTCCAGCGGCATGCACACAGCGATCACAACACCAGGATAGCCCAAGAATAGAACAGCTCCACCAGACCATCATTCTGCCTCACTAGTGCACAGAAGGCGTCCACATCAGAATGGTACTGTGTATATCGCTCACTGTCCAACCCCGGAGTGAGTTTGTTTACTTCTGTTGCTAGGCAAGAACTTTTCCCTTATCGCATATTACGGTATATAGAATCTGCTTTTAAGAACTTGGGGCCAGATCCAGACCTATGCTTGTATTACATTTCAATGAATAGCGTATTTACACTGTCATAATTACTATACACTCCCCTAGGCACTCTCCTCGGTTGAACGTTTTTTTGCCGTTTTGCACTTGCCAAACCCTACCTTAACTTTTCCAAGTGTAACTGCGGTCGCCCGTAATGGCTGCACGTACTTACATGCCTAAGCACGCCTATGGGAAAAAACTGACCCTAATGGGCCTATTGCAAGATGACTCCATACTGTTGAATGAAAGCCTCTAACTTGGTTTGAAACTGATATTTAATTATAGAAAAGAACGTCCAAAAGTCCAAAGTCAACAGGCATTTCACACTTTTCAGCTTCAAATAAATGTTCCCTGGCCTAAAAGCAAATATTTAAATGAAATTTTCTTTTCTTTTTCTAAATATTTTTTTTGTATATGGGCATGGCTTTTAACCATCATCATTCACTCTCTCTATACTACACGCAAAAATTTACACCATACAATAAGCCATCTAAATAAGATTATAACAAAAAAAATACACAGAATAGAAATGTCACAAAAATCAAGGTATTCTACCTTTTTCAAACCCTGCTCTCTGCCTGTCAAACCCTTTCACACTCGTCTGAAGTTCAGCTGCTTCAAGCCAGTCATCACACGGTTAACACACAGCAGCCTAACTTCATTACTCCCCACCTGAGTTGTTCTGTCTCTCCATACTATTGGACTCTCTGATTTTTTAAGGCTGCTGCACTGGCCCAGCCCTTGCCAGTGCAACAATTGCCGTTGTCATTGTATCTGGTCTCAGCGCTTCCAGTGCACATTTGCTCCTTTATTGCATGTGGATACTCACCTGTGTCCTTCCTAGTGACTACTCTTGGATACTCACCTGTGTCCTTCCTAGTCTCTCCT
>WWET01012131.1:0-12098 GCA_011038615.1 Limnodynastes dumerilii
AATAATAATGATAATGATTATAATGATAATAATAATGGTAATAATGATAATGATTATAATGATAATAATGATAATAATAATGGTGATGATGATGATAATAATAGTAATAATGATTATAATAATGATAATGATTATAATAATGGTGATGATGATGATAATGATGAAGATGATAATAATGGTTATAATGATGATGATAATGATTATAATGATGCAGATGATAATAATGGTGATGATGATAATAATAATGATGATAATAATGGTTATAATGATGATGATAATGATTATAATGATGAAGATGATAATAATGGTGGTGATGATAATAATGGTGGTGATGATTATAATAATGATGAAGATGATAATAATGGTAATAATAATGGCAATAATAATAATGATGAAGATGATAATGGTGGTAATAATAATAATGATGAAGATGATAATAATGGTGGTAATAATAATGGTGATGATGATGATAATAATGATGATGATGATGATGATGATAATAATGGTGATGATGATAATAATGATGATAATGATTATAATAATGATGAAGATGATAATAATGGTAATAATAATAATGGTAATAATGATGAAGATGATAATAATGGTGGTAATAATAATAATGGTGATGATGATAATGATTATAATAATGGTGGTAATGATTATAATGATGAAGATGATAATAATGGTGGTAATAATAATGATGATAATAATGGTTATAATGATAATGATTATAATGATGAAGATGATAATAATGGTGATGATGATAATAATGATGATAATGATTATAATAATGATGAAGATGATAATAATGGTGATGATGATAATGATGATAATGATTATAATAATGATGAAGATGATAATAATGGTGGTAATAATAATGATGATAATAATGGTTATAATGATGATGATAATGATTATAATGATGAAGATGATAATAATGGTGATGATGATAATAATGATGATAATGATTATAATAATGATGAAGATGATAATAATGGTGGTAATAATAATAATGGTGATGATGATAATGATTATAATAATGGTAATAATGATTATAATGATGAAGATGATAATAATGGTGGTAATAATGGTGATGATGATGATAATAATGATGATAATAATGATTATAATGAAGATGATAATAATGGTAATAATAATAATGATGATGATGATGATGATAATTGCACATTAACATGTACAGTGTAAACAGTTCTACAAGTATTACATGTAGTGGTCACAATCATTTACTGCTTTTACATGATGAAATAGCAATAAACAGCTCAGTGTCATGTGCACATCACATACGCAGCACAGCAACCAAACTCATGCACAAAGAATGTGCGCGGTAATAGCGGGTGTTCCTATTATGTTCTGCTCGCTTGTCTTCCTTATTTCCGTACTTATGTTCCGTGCGTTCTTAAGTTGTTAGAAACATCATTCTGAATCAGGTCCGATGTCTGTGTGTGTGTGTGTGTGTGTGTGTGTGTGTGTGTGTGTGTGTGTGTGTGTATATATATGTTATGCTAAACAGGGGAGTGATCCCTGCAAGCACAGTGCTAAGCACACCCACAAAAGCACTTTATAATACAGAGTATAGATCGTGATGTGGGGTCATGGCATATCAATAATGGTCACCATAAATCTGAGTAACATGAGCAGGCAGAGAGCTAGACCACGATAGAAAGTAAATAAGGGGAGTATTGCTGCTCATCCATATGAAGGATCCGTTCCCATGTACAGAAAGGCATCAGAAGTCCACAGATTGGTCTATATATGACATATCTCCGCCTTCTCTGTGTTGTGGTGTGTTGCGTATAATGACACAATGTCTCCATTTTCTGTGTGTTGTGTTGCGTTGTATATAATGACACAAGGGTTACACCTTCTCTGTGTTGTGGTGTGTGTTGTGTGTTGTGTTGTGTATTGTGGTGTGTTGCATTGTGTACAATGACACAATGTCTCCGCCTTCTCTGTGTTGTTTTGTGTTGTGTGTATTGTGGTGTGTATTGTGGTGTGTATTGTGGTGTGTGTTGCGTTGTGTATATTGACACAATGTCTCCACCTGTGTTGTTTTGTGTTGTGTATAATGACACAATGTCTCCGCCTTCTCTGTGTTGTGTGTTCTGTTGTGTATTGTGTTGTGTTGCGTTGCGTTGTATATAATGACACAGTCTCCACCTTCTCTGTGTTGTGATGTGTGTTGTGGTGTGTTGTGTATTATGGCGTGGTTTTTGTTATGTGTTGTGTTGCGTTGTGTATAATGACACAATGTCTCCGTCTTCTCTGTTGTAGCTGTGGGACGTGCGCAGGAAAGGCTGTGTCTTCCGCTACAAGGTGCGTCCTCTTATGTCCCTCCCCTGGTCCGCCCCCTCTCCTGCCTATGGGGTTGTAACACTCTTGTTGATGTTTCTGATAGGGCCACACACAAGCCGTGCGCTGCCTGCGCTTCAGTCCTGATGGCAAATGGCTGGCCTCCTCCTCCGATGACCACACGGTAAAGGTGAGATTCACTGATGCCACAGCCCAGCAGCACAGAGCATGTCAGGAGATGGTGGAAGGAGCAGGGTCACAGCAGCACAGAGTATATCAGGAGATGAGTGATATGTTATATAGTGGGAGGAGCATGGTCTTGTGTTTGAGCTGGGGTCACAGCGGTGCAGAGTGTATGAGCTGGGGTCGCAGCAGTGCAGAGTGTTTGAGCTGGGGTCACAGCAGTGCAGAGTGTTTGAGCTGGGGTCACAGCGGTGCAGAGTGTTTGAGCTGGGGTCACAGCGGTGCAGAGTGTTTGAGCTGGGGTCACAGCGGTGCAGAGTGTTTGAGCTGGGGTCACAGCGGTGCAGAGTGTTTGAGCTGGGGTCACAGCGGTGCAGAGTGTTTGAGCTGGGGTCACAGCGGTGCAGAGTGTTTGAGCTGGGGTCACAGCGGTGCAGAGTGTTTGAGCTGGGGTCACAGCGGTGCAGAGTGTTTGAGCTGGGGTCACAGCGGTGCAGAGTGTTTGAGCTGGGGTCACAGCGGTGCAGAGTGTTTGAGCTGGGGTCACAGCGGTGCAGAGTGTTTGAGCTGGGGTCACAGCGGTGCAGAGTGTTTGAGCTGGGGTCACAGCGGTGCAGAGTGTTTGAGCTGGGGTCACAGCGGTGCAGAGTGTTTGAGCTGGGGTCACAGCGGTGCAGAGTGTTTGAGCTGGGGTCACAGCGGTGCAGAGTGTTTGAGCTGGGGTCACAGCGGTGCAGAGTGTTTGAGCTGGGGTCACAGCGGTGCAGAGTGTTTGAGCTGGGGTCACAGCGGTGCAGAGTGTTTGAGCTGGGGTCACAGCGGTGCAGAGTGTTTGAGCTGGGGTCACAGCGGTGCAGAGTGTTTGAGCTGGGGTCTCAGCGGTGCAGAGTGTTTGAGCTGGGGTCACAGCAGTGCAGAGTGTTTGAGCTGGGGTCACATGTGTGATGGTTGTGGTTTCTTGCAGCTGTGGGACCTGAGTGCGGGGAAGTTAATGGCGGAGTTTACGGATCACGGCGGCCCGGTGCAGATGGTGGAGTTTCATCCTAATGAGTATATGCTGGCGTCATCGAGTACAGACAGGTGAGAGTGAGGCCCCGGGGGCCGCTGTAGGTGAGAGCGGAGCCCTGGGGCCGCTGTAGGTGAGAGCGGAGCCCTGGGGCCGCTGTTGGTTTGAGCCGCTGTTGTCTCTTCATAGGACGGTGCGGTTCTGGGACCTGGAGAAGTTCCAGCCTGTGGGCTGCGTGGAGGGAGAGGCCACGCCGTTCAGGTACGGGACACGCGGGTTTGTGGGATGGGGATTGGAGATTTTGGTCCCTTTCTATATAGACTAGACTAGAGATCCGGGCCCCGCAGCGTGGCCCCGGGGAGCACCTACCAGTCTTATCAGGGTCTCCTCTTCCAGGCAGTCGTCATGAATGTATCAGTGACACAAAGAGGGGCAGTACTGGGGCGTATCACCGGAGGGGCGGTACTGGGGCGTATCACCGGAGGGGCGGTACTGGGGCGTATCACCAAGGGGCGGTACTGGGGCTCCTGCATCCACATTTACAGTTAAGTATCCTTCAGTGTACGGGGTCAGTGTACGGGGTCAGTGTACGGGGTCAGTGTACGGGGTCAGTGTTTAATATGGTATAATTTCATCCAACCATAGCTATTATGAGTGACCCCACATGTGTTATCTGTCTCGTCACACGCGTCGCCTGCACTGTCACACGCGTCGCCTGCACTGTCACACGCGTCGCCTGCACTGTCACACGCGTCACCTGCACTGTCACGCGTCACCTGCACTGTCACACGTCACACGCGTCACCTGCACTGTCACACGTCACACGCGTCACCTGCACTGTCACACGCCACACGCATCGCCTGCACTGTCACGCGCGTCGCCTGCACTGTCACGCGCGTCGCCTGCACTGTCACGCGCGTCGCCTGCACTGTCACGCGCGTCGCCTGCACTGTCACGCGCGTCGCCTGCACTGTCACGCGCGTCGCCTGCACTGTCACGCGCGTCGCCTGCACTGTCACGCGCGTCGCCTGCACTGTCACGCGCGTCGCCTGCACTGTCACGCGCGTCGCCTGCACTGTCACGCGCGTCGCCTGCACTGTCACGCGCGTCGCCTGCACTGTCACGCGCGTCGCCTGCACTGTCACGCGCGTCGCCTGCACTGTCACGCGCGTCGCCTGCACTGTCACGCGCGTCGCCTGCACTGTCACGCGCGTCGCCTGCACTGTCACGCGCGTCGCCTGCACTGTCACGCGCGTCGCCTGCACTGTCACGCGCGTCGCCTGCACTGTCACGCGCGTCGCCTGCACTGTCACGCGCGTCGCCTGCACTGTCACGCGCGTCGCCTGCACTGTCACGCGCGTCGCCTGCACTGTCACGCGCGTCGCCTGCACTGTCACGCGCGTCGCCTGCACTGTCACGCGCGTCGCCTGCACTGTCACGCGCGTCGCCTGCACTGTCACGCGCGTCGCCTGCACTGTCACGCGCGTCGCCTGCACTGTCACGCGCGTCGCCTGCACTGTCACGCGCGTCGCCTGCACTGTCACGCGCGTCGCCTGCACTGTCACGCGCGTCGCCTGCACTGTCACGCGCGTCGCCTGCACTGTCACGCGCGTCGCCTGCACTGTCACGCGCGTCGCCTGCACTGTCACGCGCGTCGCCTGCACTGTCACGCGCGTCGCCTGCACTGTCACGCGCGTCGCCTGCACTGTCACGCGCGTCGCCTGCACTGTCACGCGCGTCGCCTGCACTGTCACGCGCGTCGCCTGCACTGTCACGCGCGTCGCCTGCACTGTCACGCGCGTCGCCTGCACTGTCACGCGCGTCGCCTGCACTGTCACGCGCGTCGCCTGCACTGTCACGCGCGTCGCCTGCACTGTCACGCGCGTCGCCTGCACTGTCACGCGCGTCGCCTGCACTGTCACGCGCGTCGCCTGCACTGTCACGCGCGTCGCCTGCACTGTCACGCGCGTCGCCTGCACTGTCACGCGCGTCGCCTGCACTGTCACGCGCGTCGCCTGCACTGTCACGCGCGTCGCCTGCACTGTCACGCGCGTCGCCTGCACTGTCACGCGCGTCGCCTGCACTGTCACGCGCGTCGCCTGCACTGTCACGCGCGTCGCCTGCACTGTCACGCGCGTCGCCTGCACTGTCACGCGCGTCGCCTGCACTGTCACGCGCGTCGCCTGCACTGTCACGCGCGTCGCCTGCACTGTCACGCGCGTCGCCTGCACTGTCACGCGCGTCGCCTGCACTGTCACGCGCGTCGCCTGCACTGTCACGCGCGTCGCCTGCACTGTCACGCGCGTCGCCTGCACTGTCACGCGCGTCGCCTGCACTGTCACGCGCGTCGCCTGCACTGTCACGCGCGTCGCCTGCACTGTCACGCGCGTCGCCTGCACTGTCACGCGCGTCGCCTGCACTGTCACGCGCGTCGCCTGCACTGTCACGCGCGTCGCCTGCACTGTCACGCGCGTCGCCTGCACTGTCACGCGCGTCGCCTGCACTGTCACGCGCGTCGCCTGCACTGTCACGCGCGTCGCCTGCACTGTCACGCGCGTCGCCTGCACTGTCACGCGCGTCGCCTGCACTGTCACGCGCGTCGCCTGCACTGTCACGCGCGTCGCCTGCACTGTCACGCGCGTCGCCTGCACTGTCACGCGCGTCGCCTGCACTGTCACGCGCGTCGCCTGCACTGTCACGCGCGTCGCCTGCACTGTCACGCGCGTCGCCTGCACTGTCACGCGCGTCGCCTGCACTGTCACGCGCGTCGCCTGCACTGTCACGCGCGTCGCCTGCACTGTCACGCGCGTCGCCTGCACTGTCACGCGCGTCGCCTGCACTGTCACGCGCGTCGCCTGCACTGTCACGCGCGTCGCCTGCACTGTCACGCGCGTCGCCTGCACTGTCACGCGCGTCGCCTGCACTGTCACGCGCGTCGCCTGCACTGTCACGCGCGTCGCCTGCACTGTCACGCGCGTCGCCTGCACTGTCACGCGCGTCGCCTGCACTGTCACGCGCGTCGCCTGCACTGTCACGCGCGTCGCCTGCACTGTCACGCGCGTCGCCTGCACTGTCACGCGCGTCGCCTGCACTGTCACGCGCGTCGCCTGCACTGTCACGCGCGTCGCCTGCACTGTCACGCGCGTCGCCTGCACTGTCACGCGCGTCGCCTGCACTGTCACGCGCGTCGCCTGCACTGTCACGCGCGTCGCCTGCACTGTCACGCGCGTCGCCTGCACTGTCACGCGCGTCGCCTGCACTGTCACGCGCGTCGCCTGCACTGTCACGCGCGTCGCCTGCACTGTCACGCGCGTCGCCTGCACTGTCACGCGCGTCGCCTGCACTGTCACGCGCGTCGCCTGCACTGTCACGCGCGTCGCCTGCACTGTCACGCGCGTCGCCTGCACTGTCACGCGCGTCGCCTGCACTGTCACGCGCGTCGCCTGCACTGTCACGCGCGTCGCCTGCACTGTCACGCGCGTCGCCTGCACTGTCACGCGCGTCGCCTGCACTGTCACGCGCGTCGCCTGCACTGTCACGCGCGTCGCCTGCACTGTCACGCGCGTCGCCTGCACTGTCACGCGCGTCGCCTGCACTGTCACGCGCGTCGCCTGCACTGTCACGCGCGTCGCCTGCACTGTCACGCGCGTCGCCTGCACTGTCACGCGCGTCGCCTGCACTGTCACGCGCGTCGCCTGCACTGTCACGCGCGTCGCCTGCACTGTCACGCGCGTCGCCTGCACTGTCACGCGCGTCGCCTGCACTGTCACGCGCGTCGCCTGCACTGTCACGCGCGTCGCCTGCACTGTCACGCGCGTCGCCTGCACTGTCACGCGCGTCGCCTGCACTGTCACGCGCGTCGCCTGCACTGTCACGCGCGTCGCCTGCACTGTCACGCGCGTCGCCTGCACTGTCACGCGCGTCGCCTGCACTGTCACGCGCGTCGCCTGCACTGTCACGCGCGTCGCCTGCACTGTCACGCGCGTCGCCTGCACTGTCACGCGCGTCGCCTGCACTGTCACGCGCGTCGCCTGCACTGTCACGCGCGTCGCCTGCACTGTCACGCGCGTCGCCTGCATCCTCTTCCACTTCCTGTCTCTGTGCCCTGGGTCTCTTTTCTACTTCCTGTCTTTGTTCTCTCGAGTCTCTCTACTTCCTGTCTTTGTTCCCCCAGGTCTCTTTACTTCCTGTCTCTGTTCCTCCGGGTCTCTCTTCAACTTCTGTCTCTGTTTCCCCCCAGGTATCTTCAACTCCCTGTCTTTGCTCCTCCCCGGGTCTCTCTACTTTCTGTCTTTGCTCGTCCCCGGGTCTCTCTACTTCCTGTCTTTGCTCCCCCCGGGTCTCTCTACTTCCTGTCTTTGCTCCCCGGCTCTGTCTTCCTTAGTTCCTAGTTGTCCCGTTGTGTCTTGCAGCTCGGACCCCTCCGCGGGCCAGCGAGCCCTTCCCAGCACCCCTGGAGGAAGGTGAGATTTGGGGCAGTAGAGGGCTGTTGTCTCCATGTGACGGTTGCAGATCATTGTTACACGTCCTCTCCCTCTAATGTGTCCACAGAAGCTGCCGTTGTACCAGAAGCCGCCATTGTTATCCCAACCAGCAAGAAAAACGTATGTGAGTCCCGGGCGTCGCCCTCTGCCGTGATGTCATGGCGGGAATCGTGATGCTTCTCTCTGCTCTCTCCTCAGTCTGAACAGTTACAGCGACCCCCAGTGGCGGCTTCTACTCCCTCTGTGTGCCATGACCCTCCGGCTGCCCCCTCTGAAGCAGCCAGGCCCCCTGTCATATCTGCTGCGCGGAATGAGCCCATTGGACTGAATGTGGCAGACTTCCTCCCGGTGAGTGATGCGGGGGCCGCTGAGCGCCACCTCCCCAGCTCCGTTACTGACTCAGCTGCTCCCCCTGCAGGTGGTGAAGGGCTCGTACCCCACTGAAATATGTGACGAGGAAGCGCTGTCTCAGATCCGCAAAGGGCACGACACCATGTGCATGGTGCTCACCAGCCGCATGCGCAACCTGGATGTGGTCCGAGCCCTGTGGAGCGCGGGAGACGTGAAGGTGAGTGGCCCTCCGTAACGCACACACGGACTACCATGGCTGCCGCCAGGCCCACGCTGTGACCCTACCTTTCAGACCTCCATGGACTCTGCCGTGGCCGTCAACGATCTGTCGGTGGTTGTGGATCTCCTGAACATCATCAACCAAAAAGCGTAAGTGACGCGTCCTTCCCGAGTGCCGTATCCTTACTCCATGCCCCTCCCCCAACTCAACGAGCGTCTCTGCAGGTCCCTATGGAAGCTGGACCTGTGCCCGACCGTCCTGCCGCAGATTGAGAAGCTCCTGCAGAGCAAGTACGAGAGGTGAGCTCCGTGCCGCTATAATTACTGCAGAGCAAGTACGAGAGGTGATTCTCCATTATTATTACTGCAGAGCGAGTATGAGAGGAGATTCTCCATTATTATTATTACTGCAGAGCGAGTATGAGAGGGGATTCTCCATTACGATTATTCCGGTGACTGTTATGAATTTCTTTTTCCAGTTACGTGCAGACCGGTTGCATTGCGCTCAAGCTGGTGCTTCAGCGCTTTTTGCCGTTGATCACTGACACGCTGGCTGCCCCGCCCTCTGTGGGAGTGGATATCTCGCGGGAAGAAAGGTAAACGATTCTAAGGAGGATCCCGTTGCTCTCTGCCCGGTTGCTCTCTTTGCAGTGTGGTCAATGAGTGTGTCCTCTCCACAGGCTGATGAAGTGTAAGCTCTGCTACAAGCGGTTGAAGGACATGGCCCCACTGGTGAGGAACCGAGCGTCGCTTAGCGGGCGTTACGGCAGTACCTTCCGCGAGCTACACCTGCTGATGTCTGGCCTGCAGTAACAGGATTCTCACTTGCCCTGATGGCGGCTGCCAAATGTCCTGCGGTCTTTCCTCTCAGCGCAAGGACTGTGTAAAAGTCGCAATGGAACTGTTCTCATATTGCTGTAATTAAAGAAGTGTCATAATGGACATTGCCTGCAGGTGGCGCTGATTCTTTATTATTACCGGACATTGCCTGTAGGTGGCGCTGATTCTTTATTATTACTGGACATTGCTTGCAGGTGCTGCTGTGTAGTGAGTGGGAGGTGACACTATTACCGGGCATTGCCTGTAGGTGGCGCTGATTCTTTATTACTACCGGACATTGCTTGCAGGTGGCGCTGTGTAGTGAGTGGAAGGTGACAATACAGACACAGCTGAGGCTTTATTAGAAAATACTGTATAAATACATGAATACTGTAGACTAGTGGACACTAGCAGACGTGGCTCCCGCCTCCTCCCCTGTCGTCCTGCTCAGGATGGTCCGATCCGGTGCCGCACTGAAAGAGAGCCACCTGTTATTCCACACACATACACAAAGCGGAATAATCCCTTCTCCGGGAACTATAGTAAGCACCTGAGCTCGGCAGCTTCTTACGCACGGGTGGATTTCTTGCTCCGCGGGGAGGGGCGGAGGTGGGGTCGCTCTGGGGAGAGAACAGAACAGATGCTGTGCGGTCAGTATAGTTATTACATAGGGTTGCGGGAAGCAGAGCATTGTGGGTACTGAGAGGGAAATCGCATACCACAGGAGTCTCAAAACTCGGCGGCTGCTCCATTCTCCTGGACGGCGCTCCCAGCTCCACCGTGCGTACGCGATCACCGAAGCGGAGAGAACAGAGGGACTCATTCACATTCTGCTCTATGGGTGACACCTGCGTACAATACACACACCTGTCAGAGGGAGCAGGGATCTACTGCCTCCTGGTGTACAGACTACACACCTGTCAGAGGGAGCCTAGTGTGTGGACAGACATACCTGTAGAAGAAGTAGGGCCTTCCCGTCTCGGCTGAGCGGCTCCTGCAGAAGGTAAGTGAGCTTGGAGTTGCGGTACGGCACATGTGGTTGGTTAGAGCGCAGAGCAGAGAAGACGTCACCGAGAGCAGACAGAGATCGGTTGATGCACTGAGCCTCCCGCAGGCGTTCCCCGGCGGCTCCGGAGCGGGACACTCGCTCCGATCCGGCCAGGTCCACCAGATAGAGTTTACCTAAGGAGGAAGGACAGCTAGACTCAGTAATCCCCAATACATCCTGCAGTACAGGCATGCTGGCTCCCTCTGCTGGACACACCTGTTGTACAAATGCTGGTGCTGGTCTCTCGCCCCCTGGCAGTCAGGATGAGGAGTGCGTGGGAGCGGGAGCTGTGCACATTGAGGTTAGTGTGTTCTGTGGCTCTCTGCTTGTGTCCCAGCTCCAATACCTGAGGGAGGAACAGGGTGAGAGGAGCTGCGTCTCCCCCTCTACTCACCCAAAGCTCTCCATCCTCACCTTATTGATGTCCTGGATGCTGCGCACCTTCTGCTGGGTCAGCCCTGGAACATACAGCTCACCAGCGCCACCTGCTGACATCTTTATATCTAGAGAGCTGTGACCATCAGAGCCCAGCAAATCTCTGCACATCAAAGGGGTGACAATGTGTCATCAACCCCCTACATATCAGAGACCCCTCCCCCAATATAACCCCCGATCCTGTACACAGACCCCTCCCCTGCCCCACTATAACCCCTCCCTCAATATAACCCCTAATTTTATATACAAAGACCACTCCCCCAATATAACCCGATTCTAAATACAGAGACCCCTCCCCCAATATAACCCCTTATTGTATATAAAGACCCATCCCCCAATATAACTGATCCTGTACACAGACCCCTCCCCCAATATAACACCTGATCCTGTACACAGACCACCCCAATATGACCACTGATCCAGTACACAGACCCCCCTCCCACCGTTACATGTAGATAATGACAACATGGCCGCCTACTCACCGCAGTGACTCATTGTAGATCTCGGCCATACTGGCGCTCAGGTGATAGTCCCAGCTACTGGAGCGCTCGCTCACCTCAGCCAGGAGGAGGCGCAATGCCCTCTGGTTTATACCAGGATTGGAGGGGGATCCCTGAGAGGTCAAACCAGGACAGGTCACTGCACTCTCCACTCACACTCACTCATTGCCTGACAGCACTCTCCACTCATACTCTGACAGGACTTTCTTTCCACTCACACTCACTGCCTGACAGGACACTCTCCACTCACTCTCACTGCCTGACAGGACACTCTCCACTCACTCTCACTGCCTGACAGGACTCTCTCCACTCACTCTCACTGCCTGACAGGACTCTCTCCACTCAAACTCACTCACTGCCTGACAGGACTCTCTCCACTCACACTGACAAAACTCCACTCACACTCACTGCCTGACAAGACTCTCCACTCACTCTCACTCACTGCCTGACAGGACACTCACACTGACAAAACTCCACTCACACTCACTGCCTTTCTCTCCACTCACACACCCGAGTGTCCTGTCATGTGGGAGCCCTCACCTCCATGCTGAATGTTTTCCCAGAGCCGGTCTGTCCATATGCCAGAATGCAGACGTTATACCCGTCCAGACAGGAGGTGATGAGCGGGGAGACCTCGGAGAACACCTAGAGAGGAGACCAGGTGACACCCTGAGACTGCCACCGACCCCTCTACCCCCCTCCTCTCCCCTGTCATCCCCTCTTCTCCCTCCTCCTCTCCCCCG
>WWET01012132.1:0-12093 GCA_011038615.1 Limnodynastes dumerilii
CACCTTCTTAATTCTGAATCAGGCCCAAGATATATAGGATCTGATTCACACTTAAGAAGCTCCAGCTTCTTGAGTGCGGAATCTCCCGAAATGACCTACCACGCATGCATAGTAGGTCATTTGCGCAATCTATGTACCAGTTAAGTACGTAGATTGACTCCATGCAGTCTTTTAAGACTGCACGGAGTAGTTTAGGAAGGAGGCGTGCTAATGCTTAAGAAGTAAACTCTGCACGGTAAGATAAGGTAGTCCTATGGTACTCTTAAGTTCCATAAGGTACCTAAAAACGGGGGGGCGGATTAGATGCAGGATGAGTGCGGTTCTGTCTCACGGTGGTATATTGTGTGGCAAATTTTAGGATGAAGTGGGAATTGTATAGTGGAGACTGGGAGGCTGTTTGTATTGGTGACTATGATTGGCTTTCTTTTATTGTGGTTACAAAATTTTGTTTAATGACGCTTACATGGATACTATAATCTATTAACTATAATGTGAAATTGTTAAACAGGTGGGTGCAAATTTTAAGTTTGCAGGGGATCACCGAACACCATAGCACCGGCCCTGATCCAGAGTTAAGAGTAACTGCTCAAAAAGGTCCAAATTTGCTCTATAGAAGTCCAGTTGCAGAAGATTTTTACATTTTTGTTGGATGAAACATAAACAAGAGAGAGAGGAAAAATACAAAAAATATATTCTCTCACTCTCTTTCTCTCTCTCACTCTCTTACTCTCTCACTCTCTCACTGGGCTGTCTTATTCCTATCCCTATCAAACGTGTATTAATTATGTTTAACATATCCCCAAGAAAACACAGGCTGCGCTTCTATTCAAATATATGAAGTGTGTGCAAGTGTATATATAAATGAAGAGGAAGAGGTGTAGCCAAGGAACAAAGTGACCACTGTGTAACTACAAGGAACATATAAACATTATATAACACTGTCAGCACATACATAAAAAGGAGGTTTCGGTCACCTGCCAAGTGTCAAGGCACCTCCTGTAGGTGAGTCCATATCTGTTTGCTTTATGTGTACTCAGGAGGTATTACTTTTGGCTTAGTGCCACCTAGAGAAATCCTTGAGACACTAAAGGTGCCTTCAACTGCAAAAATTTGGGAACCACTGCATTAGAGATTGTGAAAAGAAGAGCAACTTACTGGTATATGGCTAATGCTTATTACTACTGAAAGATTATTTTCAGCCATGCTGCAGCCAGAGGCGGGCTGGGCCGGTGGGCAGGGAGGCATGTCGCCTCTCTGCAGTTAGCAGAGAGGCGACATAAGTCCCCATCTGGACCATGGCTTCGCTCTGGACCTTTTAAACAGAGGAACCAGGGCACTGTGCACTTTAAACATGCTGGAAGTGACATCAAGCCCAACACATTAAGATGAGAGGACAGGAAGAAAGAAAAGGAGCAGTGGCGCACCCAGGGGGTTTCCGGTTGCCCAGAAACCCCCCCAAATTGAAAAATGCAAAAAAAATAAAATTGAAAAATGAGCAAAAAAATAGGAAAATTCAAAAGGGGCGTGGCTTCACAGGTACTGTGAAAGGGGCGTGGCTTAGCGGCCGTGTGATCTGGACTGACATAAAGGAAGATAGTCCTGGTCTGTGCTGCAGTAGGAAAGCAGGTGGGAATGGTGAATGGGTCATTACAAATACAACAGTGCTTATGCACTGACACAGGTTCTGTACATTGTGTAATGTGCTCTACTAATGCATTGTATACTGCTATTACTATTAGATCTGTTCCTGCAATATAAAACTTTTCTTTTACTGTGTGAAAGAAGTAACTTATAAATTACCTATTAAAAAAAATATCAGCACAGGACTGGGCGGGTCAGGAGAAGAGCTTGGGCAGGACATGGCGGAGCTTATTTGCCGCGTTTTCGGGCTCCAAAACGTTTGCAGCTATGATATAATACCTCACATGTATTACACGCATTGGAAACCCCCCTTTCAAAATCCTGCGTTTGCCACTGGGGGAGAACACAGGAAAGACATGGTGAAAGGAAGACTGAAGGAAGGAAAGAAAAAAGTAATCGAAAGGTTTGAAAAAACAGAGAGGATAGCATGAATGATAATATGCACAGTGTGTGAGTGATAGTATGTGTAGTGTGTGAGCAATAGTATGGGCAGAGTGTAAGCGATAGTATGGGCAGAGTGTAAGCGATAGTATGGGCAGAGTGTGATAGTATGGTTAGTGGTGATAATATGGGCAGTGTGTAAGTAAGAGTATGGTAAGTGGTAATAATATGGGCAGTGTGATAGTATGGACAGTGCTGATAATATTGGCAGTGTGTGAGGGATAGTATGGGCAGAGTGTGAGTGATAGTATGGGCAGAGTGTGAGCGATAGTATGGGCAGAGTGTGAGCGATAGTATGGGCAGTGTGTGAGCGATAGTATGGGCAGAGTGTAAGCGATAGTATGGGCAGAGTGTGATAGTATGGTTAGTGGTGATAATATGGGCAGTGTGATAGTATGGACAGTGCTGATAATATTGGCAGTGTGTGAGGGTTAGTATGGGCAGAGTGTGAGCGATAGTATGGGCAGTGTGTGAGCGATAGTATGGTTAGTGGTGATAGTATGGGCAGTGTGTGAGTAAGAGTATGGTTAGTGGTAATAGTATGGGCAGTGTGATAGTATGGACAGTGCTGATAATATTGGCAGTGTGTGAGTTATAGTATTGGCAGTGTGATAGTATGGGCAGTGCTGATAATATTGGCAGTGTGTGAGTTATAGTATGGGCAGTGTGTGAGTGAGTATGATTAGTGGTAATAGTTTGAACTGTGTGATAGTATGGACAGTGACATACTATGGGCAGTGTGATGGCTAGTATGGCAGCATGGTAGTGATAAATAGGATGGGCAGTGGGATAGATGGTATAGGCAGTGTGTGAGTGATAGTATGGTTAGTGGTAATAGTATGGGCAGTGTGATAGTATGGACAGTGTGTGAGTGATAGTATGGGTAGTGGTAATAGTATGGAGTGTGATTGTGATAAATAGGATGGGCAGTGGGATAGATGGTATGGGCAGTGTGTGAGTGATAGAATGGTTAGTGGTAATAGTATGGGCAGTGTGATAGTATGGACAGTGTGTGAGTGATAGTATGGAGAGTGAGACACTATGAGCAGTGTGATTGTGATAAATAGGATGGGCAGAGGGATAGATGGTACGAGCATTATGATGGTATGGGCAGTGTGATTGCTAGAATGGCAGTGTGATTGTGATAAATAGGATGGGCAGAGGGATAGATGGTACAAGCATTATGATGGTATGGGCAGTGTGATTGTGATAAATAGGATGGGCAGCGGGATAGGTGGTATGGGCAGTGTGAAAGGGGCAAAGCAACTTACTTAATATTACATTGTGTGAGTTAATTAATATGTTAGATTGTGTGATTTAATAACCCACATTGAGGTTTATCATTTGGTACCTTAATTGGCTGTACAAAGCGATAGTCAGGCCTCGGATCTGTAGAGTCCGTGTACCCCAAAAAGTACCCTCGTAGATCAGTACGTAATTACCGCTAAATAACCGCTAAAACTGCGAAAAATAGCACAAAGGCGAATGTTAGTTCAAACTTACGCAACAGAGTTTACTGAACAGAATCAGGTTAACAGCAAGGTACAACAACACAGTATTCACGCAGCGCAGCCGACCAGGAAGGCTTAGACGATCAGTCCAGACGTCCACTCAGGAAAGAATGAGAGTGAGTGTCCCAAAACAAAGTCCTTTTATGTCCATACATCAAAGGGGTAGCCGATCTTCTGCTTGATTGGAGGGATCTCAATCCTCTTGGTGGTTCCTAGGTCATCATTGGTCCTGGGGTCTTCCATTGTTCTCCTCCTGGAGGGTCATCCGCATATCCTTCATTCATACACATTTTACACTCTAATCTAGCATAGCGCATAACTACTGCCGCAAACATGCGGTCTTATGATGGTATGGGCAGTGTGATTGTGATAAATAGGATGGGCAGAGGGATAGATGGTACGAGCATTATGATGGTATGGGCAGTGTGATTGTGATAAATAGGATGGGCAGAGGGATAGATGGTACGAGCATTATGATGGTATGGGCAGTGTGATTGTGATAAATAGGATGGGCAGCGGGATAGGTGGTATGGGCAGTGTGAAAGGGGCAAAGCAACTTACTTAATATTACATTGTGTGAGTTAATTATTATGTTAGATTGTGTGATTTAATAAGCCACATTGAGGTTTATCATTTAGTACCTTAATTGGCTGTACAAAGCGATAGTCAGGCCTCGGATCTCATGCATTCTCTATATAACACCATGGTAATGGCAGGACAGTTACAATGATTATAAAACTCCTGATGGCGATGCTGCTATCTATACACTGGATCACTATGTAATAATGCTGTTTCCACAGATCTCATGCATTCTCTATATAACACCATGGTAATGGCAGGACAGTTACAATGATTATAAAACTCCTGATGGCGATGCTGCTATCTATACACTGGATCACAATGTAATAATGTTAACCCTAAAGTGCTCCAGTGATCTCCTTTAAGAACAGGCCGTTACTTATGGGCCACATCTGTGGGTTTGCACCGCAGGCTAAAATTTGCCTGCCAGCCCCTGCCTGCAGCCGTTCTTACCAATGGCATTATCATTGGACCGGATCCAGACTCCTGCATGCTCTCTGTATGTGCGAGGGTCTGTCTGTCTGAGAGAGAGGGGAGTGCACACCCCCTGTCACTCCCATCTCTCGTGTGAGCTTTATGGCAGCTTACACTGCCATAAGCCTGTCTTAACTAAAGCATGCGGATCAGCGCTCCATACGTGTGTGGGATACCCATCCCACACTGTACAATTTTCAATGCTTGACCTTGGCCAACAACAGTATACTGTGATTAGATAATGGAGTATCATGGTTTTATCAGTCAGTTAGTAAGTTGCAGCTTCCCTTCTGTACAATTTACAAATAATTACAAAACTCAGCCCATTTATTGACTTTATAATTATGTTTATATATTATTTCCCCTCTTGACATTGAATGCTTTACATTTAGCATTGCTTCAAAGTGTTTCTTTCTCACCAGACAGAATTTTATATTGAGCCATATGTTATAGTGATATTAAGGAAATCCCCAATTAGATAATGTGAGAAATAATCTGGACAGAAATACTACAGAGGAAGCCCATTTCAAAGACAGTTATTAACATATTAATGAGTGCACAGTCATTAGTTTAGTGTTAATATTGTACAACAGAAGACATACTGTACTACAAATACTGCGTGTTCCACATAGCATTGGCAGTAGGTAGACCTTTAGCGGCCTCTGGTGGATAACTCTGGTATTACTGCTTAAGTACAAAAATTGCAGCAACACATTGCAGGGTTTATCCGTGTGACCATCTGTCCACTGAAAAGGGTAACAGAAATGTGAACTGTTTCATGCAAATGTTTTAAGGATGATGAACAAAATTTTGTAACAGAGAATAGTGTTATGTAGAATGAAAATGTTGGTTATGCTTCTTGCGAGGATCCTCTGTTAATTAATAAGGCAAATGTGCAAAATATAATTAAAAATATATAACTTATAAATATATTTTAATTAATTCAATCAATTTAAAAAAAATAGTTTATCTAGGCTATCGGCACAAAGTATTAGCTGCATTTTTATACCTTTAGTGCCAAAGTAATTGCTGTTATGTTGTTATTGTGATCATAGGAAATGAAGTATTTGAAGCAGTAATGAAAGCTCCGGAGAGAGGAACTGTAGATCTTGTGGCCATCAAAATACTCCAGAATGATTAAGCCTTGTGACAAAAATATGAAAGCAAGTTGCTGAAGGAATTAATGAGCATGATCCGGATGAATCTCATTTATACAGTTCACTGAATATTTCCACAATGATGCTAAATTCTTTTTGATCTTTGAGCTTTTGTAACAAAACTTCTATAATTACCAAGAAACTGGTTCTGCTCCAATTCTTGTGAAACACAAAGTGCTCCAGTAAAAGTATCCATAAAGCCTACACACTATGTGATGTCCTCAGTGACTGACATAACACTGCTGTCAATATCGGATAGTGGACACATACATACTGCCCAATAATCTCCCATCTTCCTACACCCATGATTATTGGATTGGCCCAGCTGTGGTTGGATCATTCAGGAATACTGAATAATCCAATTATCAGGTCAGTCCCACAAATGCCCCTTACATTGCATCAACCTCCCTGACATACTCTTTACATGCCATTAGACATTACTTACATGCACCTTATATGCCATCAGATTACCTATACTATCAGATCACCCTTACATGCCACCAGACCTAACCACTGGTGGGCAGATCACAGCTGGTGATAGAGTATTTGATGCATCTCTGCAAGCTACAAATTTGCGCCCTTCTGTTTTACATTTAAACACCAGTGACCTGAATAAAAGAGCATCCTAGTCACTGCTATACAATACAGACAACATCCTAGTCACTGCTATACAATACAGACAAGATCCTAGTCACTGCTATACAATACAGACAACATCCTAGTCACTGCTATACAACACAGACAACATCCTAGTCACTGCAATACAATACAGACAACATCCTAGTCACTGCAATACAATACAGACAACATCCTAGTCACTGCAATACAATACAGACAACATCCTAGTCACTGCTATACAATACAGACAACATCCTAGTCACTGCAATACAATACAGACAACATCCTAGTCACTGCAATACAATACAGACAACATCCTAGTCACTGCAATACAATACAGACAACATCCTAGTCACTGCAATACAATACAGACAACATCCTAGTCACTGCAATACAATACAGACAACATCCTAGTCACTGCAATACAATACAGACAACATCCTAGTCACTGCAATACAATACAGACAACATCCTAGTCACTGCAATACAATACAGACAACATCCTAGTCACTGCAATACAATACAGACAACATCCTAGTCACTGCAATACAATACAGACAACATCCTAGTCACTGCAATACAATACAGACAACATCCTAGTCACTGCAATACAATACAGACAACATCCTAGTCACTGCAATACAATACAGACAACATCCTAGTCACTGCAATACAATACAGACAACATCCTAGTCACTGCAATACAATACAGACAACATCCTAGTCACTGCAATACAATACAGACAACATCCTAGTCACTGCAATACAATACAGACAACATCCTAGTCACTGCAATACAATACAGACAACATCCTAGTCACTGCAATACAATACAGACAACATCCTAGTCACTGCAATACAATACAGACAACATCCTAGTCACTGCAATACAATACAGACAACATCCTAGTCACTGCAATACAATACAGACAACATCCTAGTCACTGCAATACAATACAGACAACATCCTAGTCACTGCAATACAATACAGACAACATCCTAGTCACTGCAATACAATACAGACAACATCCTAGTCACTGCAATACAATACAGACAACATCCTAGTCACTGCAATACAATACAGACAACATCCTAGTCACTGCAATACAATACAGACAACATCCTAGTCACTGCAATACAATACAGACAACATCCTAGTCACTGCAATACAATACAGACAACATCCTAGTCACTGCAATACAATACAGACAACATCCTAGTCACTGCAATACAATACAGACAACATCCTAGTCACTGCAATACAATACAGACAACATCCTAGTCACTGCAATACAATACAGACAACATCCTAGTCACTGCAATACAATACAGACAACATCCTAGTCACTGCAATACAATACAGACAACATCCTAGTCACTGCAATACAATACAGACAACATCCTAGTCACTGCAATACAATACAGACAACATCCTAGTCACTGCAATACAATACAGACAACATCCTAGTCACTGCAATACAATACAGACAACATCCTAGTCACTGCAATACAATACAGACAACATCCTAGTCACTGCAATACAATACAGACAACATCCTAGTCACTGCAATACAATACAGACAACATCCTAGTCACTGCAATACAATACAGACAACATCCTAGTCACTGCAATACAATACAGACAACATCCTAGTCACTGCAATACAATACAGACAACATCCTAGTCACTGCAATACAATACAGACAACATCCTAGTCACTGCAATACAATACAGACAACATCCTAGTCACTGCAATACAATACAGACAACATCCTAGTCACTGCAATACAATACAGACAACATCCTAGTCACTGCAATACAATACAGACAACATCCTAGTCACTGCAATACAATACAGACAACATCCTAGTCACTGCAATACAATACAGACAACATCCTAGTCACTGCAATACAATACAGACAACATCCTAGTCACTGCAATACAATACAGACAACATCCTAGTCACTGCAATACAATACAGACAACATCCTAGTCACTGCAATACAATACAGACAACATCCTAGTCACTGCAATACAATACAGACAACATCCTAGTCACTGCAATACAATACAGACAACATCCTAGTCACTGCAATACAATACAGACAACATCCTAGTCACTGCAATACAATACAGACAACATCCTAGTCACTGCAATACAATACAGACAACATCCTAGTCACTGCAATACAATACAGACAACATCCTAGTCACTGCAATACAATACAGACAACATCCTAGTCACTGCAATACAATACAGACAACATCCTAGTCACTGCAATACAATACAGACAACATCCTAGTCACTGCAATACAATACAGACAACATCCTAGTCACTGCAATACAATACAGACAACATCCTAGTCACTGCAATACAATACAGACAACATCCTAGTCACTGCAATACAATACAGACAACATCCTAGTCACTGCAATACAATACAGACAACATCCTAGTCACTGCAATACAATACAGACAACATCCTAGTCACTGCAATACAATACAGACAACATCCTAGTCACTGCAATACAATACAGACAACATCCTAGTCACTGCAATACAATACAGACAACATCCTAGTCACTGCAATACAATACAGACAACATCCTAGTCACTGCAATACAATACAGACAACATCAATAAGAATATTTCATTCATTCAGATCTAGGATGTGTTATTTTAGTGTTCCCTTTACTTTTTTAAGTATATATATATACACACACACACACACACACACACACACACACAAAAACAAAGCAAGGTCTGGCACTCTTTAAAATAATAGTCAGAGAATTAGTTGAATGTAGAATGTTGTTATCTATCAATACCTGATAAGCCACCTGCCACTTAGAAGGCTTCTCTGTTAGGTGGTCATAACCCTAAAAATTAGAGTCCCAACTATGGGTCATATATCATACATCTTTTTAAATTGAGAGCTCACCTCCGACAGAGGTCCCCAAGTCTCCAAAACAGCCACCCTGAGACAGCACCCCCTTCCAGCTACTATCCCAGACACGCTTTAAAATTATGATTAGTCGCTGGATAATGGCTAGAGTGCCAGGCCTTGCTTTCTTTTTGGGCAACCTCCATTTTTGGAAGTGTGTTTTAAAGTGTGTCTGGGATAGTAGCTGGAAGGGGGTGCTGTCTCAGAGAGACTTGGAGACCTCTGTCGGAGGTGAGCTCTAAATTCAAAATGATATATAGGACCCATAGTCCATCATTTTTAGAGTTAGGACCACCTAACAGAGAAGTGGCTGGTGGCTTATCATGTATCTGCAGATATTTGTAACTAATTCTCTGACTTTTATTTTAAAGATAGAAGATTATGGTTTTAGGTTCAGCTTACCTGCAAAGTATCAAGGCAGCTCCTATAGGTTAGATAGGTTACGTTTGTGCCAGCATGTGTTCTCACAATGTTGTATATCATAGAGATGTTATTATACCTAAAATGTTCTTGCTTCCAAGCCTCCTTGCAAAATAGCGTTGTTTGTATCGGTTACATTGTCCTGTTATCTTCACCCAAAGACTCTGCTTAATTTTATTTGTATGATCATCCTTTCACAGTACTGCAGCGTGGGAGGGACAGCCAGGCACAACTAAGCTTGCTAGCAGCCTGTGAGAAAGATAAAACCATATCTACCAAAATAAGTTCTCTAAGGGGACAATTAGGCAAAGTTTATGTGAATTAAACTTGTCTTTTCCATGGAACACAGTGACCATAGTAAGTCCAAGCAGACAGCATCTGTGGCTTTTAATACATAGAAAATTAGAAGACTGTAACCAGTTTAGCAGTGTAATACAAGCAGGGCCTAAGGTGATTATAGTATTAAAACTTCTATAGAGAGTGGATGAGATGAAACAACTCTCATACATGGTCCCAAGACGATGGAAGGAGGACACTGTGTTCCACAGACGTGAATTGTTTATCTTGCTGTGTTCTCCTTAGGAATGTTTGCCAGGCGGGTGGCATGGAAAGTTACACAATGGGGTGGGTCATGGCATGTAACACGGTTATAAAATAATGAAAGATGTTGTAATCCTTATAGGGATTTCAATTTGAATTGATAATATAAATGTCTTCATATAACTCCTGATTGGGAGGTCTTGACTAGATCTGCCCCTGAGGTTTAAATTGTGTGGATGACACTGATCAATACACAAAAGAAACCAAGGTATGAATACACCAACATTTAAAAACAAAAGTATATATACCTCGCCCATGCGTTGCAGCCATCCAATCTGTGGTCCGTTACAAAAGCAGGAGGGGCTTAAGGACCAGGACGTGCATTGCAACATCAAAGAACAGGCCTGGCCAACTTGTGGCTCTCCAGCTGTTATGAAAATACAACTCCCAGCATGCTTTACCTGCTTAGCTATAGCGGATACCTGACAAAGCATGCTGGGAGTGGTAGTGTCAACACCTGGAGAGCCACAGGTTGGCCATGCCTGTCTTAGAACATGGGTAGAAGACAAAACCGCTTAGCCCCAGAGCAGGACGCTGCCTGACATCTGGACAGGGAACGCTCACCGCTCCTCCCACAGACTGCTTAGCGCCGTCTTCTGCCCGCCACAGCCACCCATCCCCCACTGCTAGCAGAAGACCGCATTAAGCTGTTGTTAGTGGCTGAAGAGAAGTTATTTATAAACAGCGCGGAGCACGGTCTATAAAGTACCTGGCAGCTTGGCGCTGTTGCTCCAGACTGGCATATCCTGCATGGTTAGCCTCTGTCTCTTGGTATTCTATCCTCCATGCCCCAGGGGCTGTTTCTATGTCTGAAGGCAGGGCAGCTAACCCTAGAAACATCAGGTAAATGCTGCATAATAAACTATTGCAATTTTATTTGTGGGACCCATTTATGCAACATCAACCTGAAGCCAATACCTCAGTCTTGCTGAACACCATTCATATAGGGGTAAATCCAGAACTATGTACGCTAATGGTTTTACGCTAGGGTCCTTAAGTTTTATATCAGTGCTCTTTACCCAGACCTGCCAAACGCAGCAGGGTTATCTAGGTGGTTAGACTATGCTAACTCTCAGTGCTACCATTCCTATAATTAAATATGTAGATTTAAGTTTAATAATAAGTATTTGACTTAAAGGCAAAAAAGTCACTTAAAATAAACTTATAATTGCACACAAAATATTATGTATTAGATTCAGGATTGTCCATGTTGGTTATAAGGGATACTCACCTCTTCCACATAATCGCCCATGTTTGTGGTGGCTATAATACAATGTCCGCTACACACAAAACAACTGTCCTAGATATCGATTCTTAGGTTCCCAAAATCTTGCTTAAGGTTTGTAAGTTGCCATAAGTATAATTTATCTTTTTAAAACGGTGACGTCAGAGACAAAATAAGCAAAACCGTAAGGAAAAATAATTTTATAATTTAACAATAGATTCAAGTTTCAGAAACAAGCTGTAGTAGTATTGCACAAAAATCAACATCCAATCATAAAACACATCATTAAAAAGGTGCTCTCGCTCTCTTCACACATTACGATAATGTTTAGACAGACGTTAAAAGCTAAAATTAGGTCAATGAAAGTAGTCTATACTTTGTTTATTCTTACAACTTAAACAATATAGCCTAATCAGTATACAGATTTGCAATTTATTCTATACTTTTGATGCCTGTACTTGAAGAAATAAGGATTTTTT
>WWET01012134.1:0-12087 GCA_011038615.1 Limnodynastes dumerilii
ATTCAGGAGGGAGATTGGGCGGTAATGTGCACATTTAGAGAGGGCCTTCCCTTCCTTTGAGATGACAATGACCCTAGCCGCCAAGGCTTCTTTGGAGAGGGGACTCCCCTTCAGGAGGTCATTAAAGAGGGACGTCAGGTGAGGCGCCAAGACGGGGGTGAAGGCTTTATAATACGCTGCCGAAAAGCCATCTGGGCCGGGAGCTTTGGATGACTGACTGTTTTATGGCCTCGAGGACCTCATCCAGCGAGATTGGTTCGCTGAGTGAAGAAGAAGCAGCAGGGTGCACTTTCGGGAGGTCGCATGACGTTAAAAAATTTGTGATGGCTTCTGGGGATGGGACTGAGGACTAGTCATAAAGGGATCTATTATATTAGGTATCTAGTTTGGAGTAAACGGTCAGGAATTGTGCCGTTATAGCTCGGGGATCTCTAATGATGGAGCCGCCGCTTTTCAAAGAAGGTACATTACTCCGGGCCTGTTTGTTCCGCAGATGGGTTGCCAGCAACCTATCTGTTTTGTCACCCTTCTCATAATAGGTTTGTTGCAACCATTTAAGGGAGTTTTCAGCTTGTTGGGTTAGGAGCATATTTAATTCCCCTCGCACAGCCAGCATTGTTTTAAGGCCTCCAACCCCGTGGTTTTGTGTAGCCTATCCAGGACCGTCAGTTGGGCCGTCAGGTCCTTTATTTTTTGCGCCTTAGCTTTTTTGACACGGGATGCATGCTTAATTAAAACGCCGCAGAGCACAGCTTTGTGGGCATCCCAAACCAGCATAGGGGGAGAGCTAGGGGAATAAGTGGAGAAGTAAGACTCTATCTCCTGGCGGAGCTCAGCTTTTAGTTGGGGGTCTAGCAATAGTCTTTCATTAAGGCACTAGGAGAATGGGCGAATAGGAGAGCTTGGGGTATTAATTTTGACTGTGACCAGGCCATGGTCAGACCAGGTGCGTGGGAGGATGCTAGCATTTGATAAATGTTGGGATGGCTCTATACTGGTAAGGATTAGGTCAATTCTAGTATATACCCTGTGGACTGTGGAATAATAAGTGTAATCGCGGCCTGTGGGGTTTGCTAAGCGCCAGGTGTCAAATAGTAGGTGTTGAGAGAGGAAATGTTGGAAAGCCTTAGAGATACGTTGGGTTTGGGCACGCGATGGGGCTGGAGGGGGGGCAGACCTGTCCAGGTGGCAGTCAGGGACCGCATTAAAATCGCCCCACGAGACTTGGAACAGGACTGGAACACAGGACTGGAACGCAGAACTGGATCGCAGGAGTGGAATGCAGGAGTACCAGGCACCTAGGAGACCTAGTTGTTCTGGCACTGATGGACCAGTGCACAGGGTTTAAATAGTGCGCCCTGTGCACCGATTGGCTGGAGGTCTGGAGAGCAGGAACACCATTGGAGAAGTGCGATCACCTGATCCATCCAAGATGGCCGCGCCCATGGATCGAAGTACTGCTGGTTTGCCGCCAGAATTCCATGTGAGCAAACGCTGCAGTAATACTGGTAAACAGGCACGTAAACAGGCACAGGGCTGTCACTGCCTCCGACGGACCGCAGTTGCTGCACAGCGGGAGATGGCAGTTCTCAGGGGGCCAAAGCATAGGTAAGTGCAGCGTCTGCCGTGGGTTGTGATAGTTAGGAGCATATTTAAATCCCCTCGCACAGCCAGCATTGTTTTAAGGTCTTCCTCCAACCCTGTGGTTTTGTGTAGTCTATCCAGGACCGCCAGTTGGGCCGTCAGGTACTTTATTTTTTGCGTCTTAGCTTTTTTGACACGGGATGCATGCTTAATTAAAACGCCGCAGAGCACAGCTTTGTGGGCATCCCAAACCAGCATAGGAGGAGAGCTAGGGGAATTAGTGGAGAAGTAAGACTATCTCCTGGCGGAGCTCAGCTTTTAGTTGGGGGTCTAGCAATAATCTTTCATTAAGGCACTAGGAGAATGGGCGAATAGGAGAGCTTGGGGTATTAATTTTGACTGTGACCAGGCCATGGTCAGACCAGGTGCGTTGGAGGATGCTAGCATTTGATAAATGTTGGGATGGCTCTATACTAGTGAGGATTAGGTCAATTCTAGTATATACCCTGTGGACTGTGGAGTAATAAGTGTAATCGCGGCCTGTGGGGTTTGCTAAGCGCCAGGTGTCAAATAGTAGGTGTTGAGAGAGAAAGTGTTGGAAAGGTTTAGAGGTACGTTGGGCTTGGGCGCGTGAAGGGGCTGGAATGGGGGCAGACCTGTCCAGGTGGCAGTCAGGGACCGCATTAAAATCACCTGCCACCACCACACTACCCCTCCGTTGGAGGGATAGGAATGTGGCGAAAGACCTAAAGAACGCGGACTGGTTTTGGTTTGGTGCATAAATGTTGGCAAAGGTGTAGGTAACATTATCTAATTCACCCACTAAGATCAGGAACCTGCCATCTGGGTCTGCATAGGTGTGGGAGGGAACGAACTGGACTCGCCTAGAAAAAAGAATTGCAACACCCTTAGATTTATGCGCTGCGTCACAGGCGTGGAAAGACAGAGGATAGATTTTGGAACGGAGCTCCGGGTGACAGGTGCTTACAAGGTGGGTCTCTTGGAGGAAAGCCACATCCCCATTCAGGCGTTTCAGTGTATGGAACAGGAGCGTTTTTGAGGGCAATTCAGGCCCTTAACATTAAGGGAGACTATTTTAATGGTCATGGTGGTGTTGAGGTGTAGATGCTGCCATAGCGGGTATTGAGTGACAGGACGCATGACTGGTGCGAAAGAGTAGCTGGCCACAGTGGGGGGTAGGGGCAACAAATTAAGGGGAACTGGAGGAAACCCAAGGACAATAAATCCCTGGCTAAGGCGGAGATGAGGCTTATATTTTGGTTTAATTCCCTAGAACCTAACGGTTTGAACCAAGATTTTGAATTAAAGTGGTTTATTTGAGTTTTCTTAGATCTCAAAGGGAGGATTGATGAATAGGAAATGCAGTTTCTAATCTTTTCCCTATATTTCCCTAGAGTCATACCACACTGGATATGCCCAACCTCGTCTGATCTTGGAAGCAATACAGGGTTGGGCCTGGCCAATACTTGGTTGGCAGACCCCCAAGGAAGACCAGGAACTGTAAGGAGTTTTAGGGTAAGTATGAGACATGTATTACCACCTCCTCCCTTCCCTTTTAATTTATTTTGTTCTTCATTTAATTATGGTTCCGTCCCGATCTCCGCCTTACCATAGATTGTGGGATGCTATGGGAATCCAGTCCCCCAAAATAAAGGGGGGGTTAGAAAATGACTCATGATTTATATGGGAAATCTGGTAACACATTCCTTAACCCTATATATTTCATTTCTTTAAGGAGTAAAAAGAGACATCAGATCATTGATGGCCTTAATAATAAATAACAAAAATTCCCTAGCAATATCCTGAGTACTTATCAGCTGTTAGATTTAGTTATAATGCAACGTGTGTAGATTTTGATATATAATGTATGTCACCTTCATCTCCACCTCTTAGTTACATCATGAAATGTGTTGGAAAATTATACCAGTCCACAATTGGCTATTATTTGTATACTATGCCTATCTACTAGTTATCTCACTTAGATATTAGGGCAATCTCGTCATTGATATGCTTACCTGATGTTATGATATGATGCTTTCACAGCGAACAATAATGATGAGAATCAATTTTAATCTGCAATTTATAGATAGTGAAATATAAGGTATCAATTTCACTTTCACTTTTTAGTTACATTATGTAATATGTTGGAAACCAGTACCAGCCTCTAGTTGGCTGTTGTTTGTTTATTCACCATTAATCTCACTTAAAAATCAGGGTAATTTTATTATCGATATGCTTGCCCGATGATATGCTTAAATGATATGATGTCTTTACAATGAGCTAGAACACTATCAATAATGATGAGAATTAATTTTAATTTGTCATCTATGAACACGTTGTAAATGCTACTGTTTTTACTTATGTTCCATAGCATAGTGGGGACATGTAATTCACCTGTCTCTTTTTTATTTATTTTTATTTATTTTTTACTTTGTTCACCTGTCACTCGCACTTTATTCATGAATTTGCATATATTACATTGGTCAACATAGGATTATTTACCCTGAATTCGTAGAAATTGGTAAGAATTATGCAGAAATGGTCTAAATAGGAGTATCTACTATATTTATGCACTCTAATATGTACAGAAGCACTTTAGAATAAATCGAAATGTTAGTGTCCACTTATCTTACTGTTATTGGGGTAGATCCAGAAATACGTGTGCAATACATTTCCAGGCGTAACGTATTTTCGCACGCGTATGTTCTATACACTCCCCTAGGCACACCCCTTGAATGTACGTATTTCACCGAGTTCCGCTTCCCAAACCCTACCTTAACTTTTTTTCGTGTAACAGCGTACGTCCGCTAACGGACGTATAGACTACGTAAACGTACGCCGCTTAGCACGCCCATACTGTACACTTTACATACAACATAGGTGTCACCTAATAACCAGTACAAAACTTTTTCTTTTACACTGCTTCATAATGGTGTGTCCATAAATAAAATATGCAAATGATTTACCTACAGGCAAAGTAACTTTCCTTTTTTTCACCTGTGTATGTTAATATGAAAAGCTTTTATTCCATGCACACTCATTCCTTCCATCCACCAACCATCAGAAACTTATTAACTTTCTCTAATGTTCTGCCGGAAGTGACAAGTGAGGTGAAAGAAAACGAGGTCAGCTCAGTTGTTTTTCCCATGTACAACTCTCAACGACAAATATAATTATCATTGTACTACTAATGAAAATCAAGATGTAATAAGATATGAGATTTTGTTGAGCTATGACAGTAGATTTTTTCCCCCTTTTTTCCTTGTGTCAGACTTTGTCCACCAGCTTACCTCAATAAAACAAAAAACAAAACATATTATACAGACGATTGTTTATAAAAAAAAAAGCCTTTAACAGCTAAATGCCATATAATATGTGGAAAGCCAGACACTACAGTACTTCAGAATGTGTTGGTTTGAATGCTATCAGTTACAATATATACAATACGAGTGATGTGTAAAAAGAGTCAGCAAAGGTAACTAGGAAACAAAGACCAAAACTTGAATCATATTATTATATTATTCTTTAGCATAAGTAGCATCTCCTGCTTCAAACTGCAATTTCTAAGTTTAAAATAAACGTAAAAATACTTTGATATTTTTTTGCCTGGGCATAAACCATCATATGCCATTAGCAAATAGCTTTTGAAATAATAGCAAAATTTGAATATGTTAGGCAGAACCGCGCTATACAATGCCTGCTGCCGTTCTCTGCCCCAAGGAGGGTCTACAACCTCCACAAAGAAACTATAAGAAACAGGGGAGAGGGCTGGAGAGCAGCGCTGCCATTCCCAGCAAGGGTAGTGAAGTTAGTGAAATATCCCTTAACAGATAGTCCAATGGTCATGAGAAACTCCTGGATGACTTCAGAGCCTAGATATAAAACACTCAAAAAGCGGGGATAAAAAACACAATATTTTAATACATAGTTAAAATTTCACTAACAAGCTAACAATAAACAACATCCATATAAAAACACTTTTACAGTGTAACGCGGTAGTGGTATAGCGTACCATGCAGATGTAAGGCACCACGTGCAGGTATGCGGCGAAAAGGGGCTCCAAAGGGCCGGATGTAAACAATGACAGCACGGGAGGCAAGATAAGTGAGACCACACACGCACAGATTCCACCAACTGACGCGTTTCGGACAGACGTGTCCTTTCTCAAAGCTTTCTCCCATAAGAAAGCATGGGAGAGCATATGGATGCTGTTTATTGTTAGTGAAATTTTAACTATGCATTAAAACATTGTGGTTTTTATCCCCGCTTTGTGAGCGTTTTTGTACCTAGGCTCTGAAGTCATCCAGGAGTTTCTCATGACCATTGGACTATCTGTTAAGGGGTATTTCACTAACTTCACTACACTTGCTGGGAATGCAGGCGCAGCTCTCTAGCCCTCTCCCCTGTTTCTTATAGTTTCTTTGTGGAGGTTGTAGACCCTCCTTGGGGCAGAGAACGGCAGCAGGCATTGTATAGCGCAGTTCTACCTAACATATTTAAGTTAAATATAATAACACCCCCACATACACAGTCACCTGTCATCAATAATAATACCGTCACTGTTCATCAGCAACTACACCCCACCACAGTCACCTATTATCAATAATAGCAACCCCACCACAGTCACCTGTCAAGAATAACTACACCCCTACTACACACACTGATGCCTCATGTAATTTCAGACACTGGCCAATGGATATAAATATACACCAATGACAGTTGAACTGCCATTAGCTACGGGATGTCCTGCTTGCAGGACATATGTAGAGACGTCTAAAATGGGTTTTTTTTTGGCCAAGACCTCCCCCTGGATTAAAAGCTTAGAAGACTGGACTGACCCCAGCAGAGCAGGTAGGTGGATTTTTTAGTTGATAGGGGCATGTGTATTACTATGATTTGTATAGGGGCATGTGTATTATTTTGATATGTATAGGGGAATATGTATTATTTAGAGATGTATAGGGGCATGTGTATTATTTTGATACGTATAGGGGAATGTGTATTATTTAGAGATGTATAGGGGCATGTGTATTATTTTGATATGTGTAGGGGAATGTGTATTATTTAGAGATGAATAGGTGCATGTGTATTATTTTGATTTGTATAGGGGCATGTGTATTATTTTGATATGTATAGGGACATGTATATTATTTAGAGATGTATAAGGACATGTGTATTATTTAGAGCTGTATAGGGGCATGTGTATTATTTTGATATGTATAGGGGCATGTGTATTATTTTGATTTGTATAGGGCCATGTGTATTATTTAGAGATGTATAAGGACATGTATATTATTTTGATATGTATAGGGGAATGTGTATTATTTAGAGATGTATAGGGGCATGTGTATTATTTTGATATGTATAGGGGAATGTGTATTATTTAGAGATGTATAGGTGCATATGTATTATTTTGATATGTATAGGGGAATATGTATTATTTTGATATGTATAGGGGAATATGTATTATTTAGAGATGTATAGGGGCATGTGCATGATTTTGATATGTATAGGGGAATGTGTATTATTTAGAGATGTATAGGGGCATGTGCATTATTTTGATATGTATAGGGGAATGTGTATTATTTAGAGATGTATAGGGGTATTATTTTGATATGTATAGGGGAATGTTTATTATTTAGAGATGTATAGGTGCATGTGTATTCTTTTGATATGTATAGGGACATGTATATTATTTAGAGATGTATAGGGACATGTGTATTATTTTGATTTGTATAGGGCCATGTGTATTATTTAGAGATGTATAAGGGCATGTATATTATTTTGATATGTATAGGGGCATGTGTATTTTCTTGATATGTATAGGGGAATGTGTATTATTTAGAGATGTATAGGGGCATGTGTATTATTTTGATATGTATAGGGGAATGTGTATTATTTAGAGATGTATAGGGGCATATGTATTATTTTGATATGTATAGGGGAATGTGTATTATTTAGAGCTGTATAGGGGTATGTGTATTATTTTGATATGTATAGGGGCATGTGTATTATTTTGTTTTGTATAGGGACATGTGTATTATTTAGAGATGTATAGGGACATGTGTATTATTTTGATTTGTATAGGGCCATGTGTATTATTTAGAGATGTATAAGGGCACGTATATCATTTTGATATGTATAGGGGCATGTGTATTTTCTTGATATGTATGGGGCATGTGTATTATTTAGAGATGTATAGGGGCATGTGTATTATTTTGATATGTATTGTCGCATGTGTATTATTTAGAGATGTATAGGGGCATGTATATTATTTTGATATGTATAGGGGCATGTGTATTTTCTTGATATGAATGGGGCATGTGTATTATTTAGAGATGTATAGGGGCATGTGTTTATTATTTTGATATGTATTGTCGCATGTGTATTATTTTGATATATGTAGGGCCATGTGTATTATTTAGAGATGTATAGGGCCATGTGTATTATTTGGATATGTATAGGGGCAAGTGCTTTGATGAGTTATGGTGTGGGCCATATTATTTATTTATCTATGATGTAGGGGACATATTGATTATTTATTTAAGATGTACAGGGCATATTGTGTATTTAATTTATGGAACCTGATTATTTAATTATTTATTTTGCGGTAGCATGCACTTAACCCTTGACATGCTTCCGCTTATAGTACTATAAGGCACTGCATGCCCTGCATTACAAGGGCATGCTGTGCCTTATAGTACAAAATGCTTCTGCATGCTAAGGGCATATTGTGGCAGCCATTTTTAGTATAGGAATTGTTTATTAATGTTTTTTTTTACATGTTTAATAAAATAAAGCACAAGGGAAAAATCGCTGTGGTTGAAGGATTAATAGAAGCGTTTTAAACCTTTAAAAATTGCCACACATTGTGAGAGTTTTAAAATCACCAAGGTAACTCAAACCTTAATAAATTTGGCTATTTTTTCCAAAAAAATCGCCAATGTTTGATGCCGATTTAAAGTGCCAGAGAAAATCAAGCCTTAGTAAATCTGGTCTTGGATCTTTCTGGTGTGTTTGTTACACTAATTGAGTTTAGTTATTAGTGACTGAATTAGGTGCATCTCCTCAAGTAAATATACTCTAATCTACATACTAAAATAAGCCATTGAAATCCACATATAAGGACCCATATTTTTAAATGTTTTGTTTTGTCCACTCTCCACACATTACTGAGTCACAAATTCTATCTTATTACTTTTCTCTTCTATACTCTAAATATATATTATATTCTCTCCTTTATATTTTACATTATACATTATATATGGTACTTGGAAGAGCATCTTAATTAGTTACATATTATTTTTATTATCCATTTTCAAAACAGTAACTGTTTGGCAAAGTCCTACAGTGCAACACCTTTTGCTCAAACAGGAAGCTGTCTCCAGAGGTTGAGCAGACAGTAATAGCACTCTACATATATTGGACCTGATTCAGAGATGGAGAATAAGAGAGGAAAGTTACTCTTGGGAAAAACCATGTTGATTTCAGGGGGAGTCAAGTAAATTGTATTCTTTGCATGCAGAGGTATATCTTTGCTTTTTCTTACTGCACACAGATAGTGGCCAGCTTTACATCTACACTGTTGGGCTGGGAAGCACGAACTGTCAATTCTAATACAAAAATCAATATGGTTTTGCCCAGGAGTAACTTTCCTCTCTTATTTTCAATCTCTGCATCAGGTCCATTGTTATAATACTACATCATGTAGTATGCTGCTCTGCCCCTAGGTGCAATCTTGGACTTATGTGTAGACATGATCATGATCTGTTCCTATAGCTATTGTTTGGACATTATACCTTTCTAATTAAGTACCAGAACCTGAGTAGCAAGTAAGAAGGATTGCCTGACTTATCAGGTTGCTGGTCAATATTTGTTTTCCTGTTTGCCTGTCACATATGTATTTTCTAGTCTCCTACTTGATACCTCAGTGTGCTTATGTGTACCAGCTGATCGAAGTTCACCATATCGGTAACTTTTTTGTCTGTTTTGTTTGTATTTATGTACTTCTGTATTTTATGCATTCGGTTACCTTTCTGTTCTTATTTGCACTATTATTAATTCCTGTTTTGTACTCCAGTATCTAGTATTTTCTGTTACCCCTGCCTTGTTTATTGCATTTGTGCTGATTCTCTTTGTACCAGTATTCCCCAGTGTTGTTTGCAGCGTTCTGTGTATTCATTGTTTATGTCACTGTTATTTTCCCTGTTTCATCCAGCCCACTAGTCTTCATAACCCATGTAATGTCATGTTTGTGCACTAATAAGCACTCTATGTTTGCTATATTCCATCCATTAATGTGAATTCTGCCTCCATTGCTATACCTTGGGATTTCTCCAGGGGCTGTGACTTGTTGAGTCTCTGCAGCAAAGTGTGTACCTACCATCAGGAGCAACAGTAAAAACCAGGCCTCAGTTAGAACCTGACCTCAGAGAGCACTCCTGTAACAGATATAGATATTTCTGTTGCTAGTTTCACCTATAGGTGGTTACAGGGTGGTGCTATCTATAACTTCTATGGTACTGGCCATGACCACATGTAATTTATCAACCCATGCATCACAGGTCGCATCCAATTCAAAGGGTCCTTGGTCATTTTTAGTCGTAGACCCACAAGGCCCTTAGTAGTTAAGTAAACCAGCCCAAGTGTTGCAGAGCGCTGGAATACGTTAGGGTAGAAGGCCCTTGTTAGGTTTGGGAGGAAATCCATATTGGTCAGTGGGCCCTCAGCCATAGTTTAGGTAAGGGTACTAGGCCCTATTCTCAGAAAAGGGCTAGGTCCATGGTGAAAGGGGGTGCAAAGCATCAATGGATAGAGAGTTCTAGACCCAGTGAGAAATGGGTCCCAGGCCCTGCATAGGCAGTAAGGAGTACTAGGCTCTGGTTAGTGGGTAGAGGGTGCTAGGTCCTGGATTGGTTAGCTGTAGAAGGCCTAGGCGGATGAAAAGACCGGGAAAGGATCTCCACATTTAAGTTTGGTCCCTTGGCAGAGTGGAATCAGAGAAGGTTCATCAATCAAGATGACAAGTGAGTGTTGAGTATCCCTCCCTGCATGTTTGTCCCTGAATACCCAGGGTTTCTTTTTACCCGTTAAAATAACATATGTTGCAATATTTCAACAGTCTCTACACATCTGTTCTTAATAAAAATGAGTTCTTAATGATATTAGTAGTCATTTTTATTTTATTTAAGCAGCAGAATTTATTTTCATGTTCTATCTCCCAACAATCGATGTACTGACAGTGGGCTGTGCAGACGTGTAGGAGGCCCCGTATGTAAGCGATTGTCACCTTCTCACTGCAGTGCCTGTACCAGAAAACACAGTGTTACATGTCTTTATAACGTTTATACAATCCTTTATAGACACTTAAAAGGGTGAGAGCACATCATTTTATACTACACAGGACTTATAATATTATAAACATAATCTCCAGATATTACATATATCATATTGCCTCATTATTTCCTCCGTATACTACAGATGAAGGGCCGTATTCACAGATCTGTTTTATAAAAGTACGCAATTATACACACGCCTCCATAGACCACCTCTAACTTTACCTGTGTACTTACGTGTGTATATGTATGCCGTCCGTGCGATTCTATGTAACCGCGCCCTCAAAGACTCATTGAAATGCCTCCCGCCACCCTCTTTCACATAACTTTTCAGGTACATATTTCAACCCCGCCCCTCCGTACGTATGTCCCCAAGTGCGATTCACATGTCCGCGCCTAAAGCAATTAAGTGCGTATATTCTACGTAACCTACGTAAATAAAGTTACTAAGCATGCGCAGGTAAAACATACCTAAAAATACGCACGCAGTTTCACGTGAAAACGGATCTGTGAATACGGTCCGAAATCACTACATTCTCCATGTACCACATAGGATCTTATAACATACTCCATAAACTACAGAGGAAATCACATAAAATGTACTTACATCTTGTATAATGATATTAGAAATGATATTTGTTTCCTCTAAGAGGCTGCACATCTCTTACAATCTCTAATCTGCTGAAGAGCAGGTTTTTACTTGGATGGTGTACGTATGCATGTATGAATATTTGTATATATGTATGTACAGCATGTATGTGCCATAGTTCACAAAAGTATGGGGACTTCTCCATCAGTCTCTGTTTTTTTAAAGAGGTTGTAATATTAAACTTACCAGAGGTCACTGAGGAAATGTGTCAAGCAGGTGACAATGATGGACATCAATGCAGTAGTAGCTCATCTCAGTTTGTATCTCTTAGGTTGTCTCTGCTACATATGGTGGTGTTGGAGCAGGATTAATCTTGTCCACAGAGAGCTGGATGTTCTGTGGGACTGGGGGCTATATAATGCTTGGTTTCATGTTCAGATAGTTGACCATACAGTAGCCAGAAGATGTTCTTGTTTTTTCTGGCAAGTCACATCCTACTGTGTAGAAATGGTGAGTAAGCGCTAAAAATAAATAAATAAATATAAAATAAATATAAAA
>WWET01012137.1:809-12081 GCA_011038615.1 Limnodynastes dumerilii
TATCTATCTATCTATCTATCTATCTATCTATATATATATATATATATATATATATATATATTTATATATGAATCTGTATGCATACATTACATAATGCATATTTATGAGTATTATAATGTTGACATAAAATTATTGTATGCAAAAGATATGCTACTATTAATGGAACAACAAATGATGGGGGGGGGGAAATTCTCATCAAACTACAAAAAGATGTTGTAAAAATACACATTTGTTAACATTTCATCAACTAAAACTTTAGCAGCTACTGATGCAAATATATATGCCTACATTATGAAATTGTTGTTTCATAAGTACTACAATAACATATTTATATATGTCTATATATCTACCTATATATTGACTTACATAAATATGTGTATATATGCTTGAAGAACACTTTATTGATTGTTAAGTGTTGTTATTTTGGAAGTTATTTAGCATGTTTCATATATATACCAAAAACGTACAAACTACTGTTTACTATTTATACAAATGGAACCATAACATGATCACTTAGCGAGTACCATTTGTAGAAACGCTGCCTATGTTCCAATGTGCCTTTATGTAATAATTCTGCTGTGTTGCAACAAAACCCAGAATGCGCTATATATCTCATATATATATGAAAACTATGAAATCAACTATACACATATTTGCCTGTTCTTATTTTTACTATTTTTTCACATGCACTAAATTATTAAGCCTTCAACTTATGTGTAAGTGACAAGCTATATTTTTCACTATGTCAATATATTAAATTAACAACAGAATAATGCAAGAATTCATATGTATGATTTTGTTACACTACTTTTCCTGTCAATATAACGACATACTAAAGTAAAACATTATAATTACATTATACTTATAGCCCAATAGCAACATGATCTTCAGTAGTTTATATATAACACTATATGTAAATGCAAATGTGTGCACATATATACATAACTGCATGGGCATGCCTCAAAGTACTCTGGCACTCTGATAGACGCATCCACATACATGAAAGATTAGTCAGTAAATACACGCTCCTGCAGCAAGCTTAATATTTTATTTTTGTATTTTCACACATATCTTACACAACAATCCCACTTCAACAATGTTGCTCCTTTCATCATTCCACATGATACTCCAATAATTATCAATTCACACTTATGGACTTAGGCTGACACCCAACAACATATGTCAACAACATTATTTATACTATAGAAAAACGTACATGTGCATTACTAAGTGTATATAAGACACACTACTAAAGCGAAACAACGTTGTACAGTGGCAAAAACTTCAGGAACACTCCGTTAAACTTCACAGGGATACAAGGCTGTCAACGACTTTCAAACAAAATTTTTCCCAATAGGAGGTGTGACATGACTGTCAACGCTTGGATTATTGCCATGACTTGACATAGCAAAGGGTACACCGGATGTTGCCACATGTTAGTAATTCCTAGAACAGAAAACAACAATTATTACTCTTTACTTTAAAACCACCACACAATGCATATCTTTTTAGATGACATCCTTTACTACATACATATTACCCAAACACATTCCTTTCACAACTGTAACTATGGGCAACTGTCATAAAAGAACACTATTTTTACACCTTTACTACTACCCAGGTGTGTGTATTGAAAACTTATGTCATAACTACCTTCACTACAACCAAGTCAACAGTACATGAAAGTTTACATATTTTGTTATACATTTTGCCATTAAAGGTTCAGAAATATTGGCCATGCAAAATGATTCTCTTTTAGTTGTACAAAAATATTAACACTTCATGTTAAACATCTGCTGCTCCCACGACACTTTCACAACATAAGACATTTGTGTGACCTCTTAGACAACATGTGCAAATGGATTGGTTGCAATTTTGTCTTTACACACCAAACTTACCTTATTACTAGATGTACATTTTATGTACAAACGCAATGAATCTAGAAAGTTAAAACTTGTCAGTCCTATATAGTCATAGAAGAAGTGTTTTTGTTTACATAATTAGATTTTATAATTAATGTGTGACGAAATACCACAAAATAACATGGAAAATGTTTGTCTGTGTCAAATAGTTTAGACGTTTTCAATTGACTAATGTCACGATGCCCTATCTTGTAACCAACTACTTACCTTGCAACAAACGTTTTTTTTGGGAGATTATACTGTAAAATGGTTTGAGGGTTTTGACCCACCATACATAATTTTATGTCCCCTAAAATACTGTAATTATATAAACACAAATGTCAGGCCTTCAATGCGATGTCTCATTCTCCTTGTTAACATGACAAATAGCCTTTTTCCTTTTATTATCTCCTTCTATTCTTAATCAGAACACATACACAACGTCACAAGTGTATATTTATGTGTCACCTTAGTTAATATACACATCAAACACACATAACGCATGACTATTTCTTTTTGGCCACAATGTGTGCCATTTTGGCATATACAATTTTTTGCATGTTGTACACATCAAATGTGCCTTAAGCATCACTCCAACATAATTAGTGGTCTCTTCTATCTATATACCTTTCATGCATCCATCTAACACTTAAATTATGAAAGACAGTACATAACCAACTTTATATGGTATTTTTCTTTGCTTATTGTGCCTTTAAGGAAACACGCTTACTTACTTCTGGCCATGTCACTGCCATCCTCCCCTTCTTCTTCTTCTGGTGGTTTATTACCATCCCCTCCTATCTGTTCCTTTTCAGCCGTGGAAGCCGGTGCCTGTTGCTCTGTTGTGGTAGACACGTGCTCTCCAATATCTGGGCTGAACACATGTTCACTATATGTACTCTGGGAAGGAGAGTAGGACACACTAGGAGAAGGTGGTGGAATGGGGGTGGAACACATTTCATTCTTGTTTTCTTCTTGTGGCCCCGTCACATTATCTGGTGCACTCTGCAGAGGTGATGGAGCTTCTTCACGGGAAGTAGATGGTGATGAACAGCTGATGACAATAGGGCAGATTCTTCTCTCTCGTAGGTTGTAATGAGAAGTGCCCGCATTAGGAGCATCCACCTCAGAATTAGTGTCGCCATATTGTTGTGGAGCAGGGTGGTAATGGTGGCGGTTACGGTGGCGGTTACGGTGGCGATGTCTATGCATATTTTGCTCTACCTGAGAGCTGTTACTTTCAGAACCCTGTGAAGCAGCTCCTATTGTGTATGACAAATTAGAAGTCAATAGTTGGAATTGCATAACAATTGAGGAATATAACTTTACAACATTCCTTTTAAAACATTTCCTTTATTCTAGCAGAATACCTTCATGTAAACCATATTTCTGATGGCACTTTATTTGTCTTCTAAAAATAAATCGTATGCGTTTCAAAACCCACTTCTATTATCTTTTAAAACATAATCTAAAGTATATAAAATAATAAAACCCAAAAGTGGCACGCTAACATGTGTGTGTAACATATGGAAAGTATATATACATTGTGTGTAATGGAAATGTATCTTTGTACTGCTTAAACTACCCACTTATGAGTATGTAAATACACACTAATACTGTTGAAGTAACAAAACTAACATTAACTATGTTTCTGCACTTGCGAACACACTGCTTTCGCATATTACAACGCATGACTGTAGCTGTATGCAACGCCCTGTAATTAGTTTACATTCATGACTTACGTCTTGCTGCATGCCTTAAAATTGATATGCGCGCCTGCGCCAGTTCCTCTGGTTGCCTTCGACGCAGGTCTGACCAGCGACGTTGCAGCTGGTCCAGCCTGCGCTCAACATGCAAATGTCTCCGGATTCGACGTTGTACGCCCACATACACAGCCCTAATTTGGGCATTACTGTACCGTTGTCCTGGTGCTAGACTATCCATGGCCTGCACTAAGTAGCGCAGCTCCCTGCGGGAGAAGTTACTAGCACGCGACATTTTGGTGCAGAGGGGACTTACAATGGAGACTGCTCCAAAACTATTACAGCGCTCATGATTGGCTCTGTCAGTTTCCCGCCTCCGCTGAACTGAAAACAATCATAGACACCTCATTGGCTGCCTCACATTCGTTTCTTGTCTTAAAGGTGCAGAGTGCTAGTACAAACGCATTGTTTGTGCATGCTCCACAAGACGTGACAACGATAGCTCTTCACATAAGGTACTAAAGTCATGTTTACTGACGATGTCAACATTATTTCTGATATGTTTAGCACTGCTTGCATCGTGTGTTCGTCAATGCGTTTGTAAGCATTGCGTTCATATTCTGCTATTAAGCCTTTAAGTAGTCTAAAATGTGGCTAACTGTTTATTTATATGTCAATGTCCACAATCATTATTATTTTTACTTTTCTTTAACATTTTGTTATTTGCAAGTAAAACATAGCATTAAAGGAAAACACTAGCAGACTATAATGTATGACTTTATGGCACAATTGTATTCCTGAATTTAAGTGTAGTTTTTAATGATATATTTTTATGATGGTCTATTCTAAAACATTATGACAGGCACTTACTAATCAAATGTTGTAACTAGATATCTGTCTATATTGTAGGATTTAGACAGTGCTAAATCTGAACTGTTACTAGTGAATATGTCAAGTAAAGATAAAAAAAGGAATAGAAATTTCACGACGCAAGAAGTGACGTTCCTAATTGGCAAAATTATGGATTCACTGTATTCAGAGGCCGGAGAACCTTCTCGCTTTCAAAAAAACACAATTTGGGAAGAGATAACAGAGGCCATGAATGCTTTCTCAAAAGAAAAATACCCTCATGAAGAACCCAGAAACATGTTTATTGTTAAAAAAAGGTAAGTTATGTATAGGTATGTAACCATTTGCTGCACCCTTACCATAGTCTTTGGGTTTACATACATTGTTCTCTAAACATATATATTTGTCATACTTAGTATCACACTGAGTGTGTATATTTGTGTTATAGCTGTTTAGTGAGATAAACATGCAAATTTATATTGTGTGTTACAACTTACACAGCGTATTAGCAGATGCCAAGTATGACGTCAGATTGTTTGTGTAAACTTTGGTATGTAAGATATTCAATAACTGAAATGCTATTATTCTAGAAATATATATGTGTACATATAGATTTGTCTATTATGATATTGCAAATACATATATAATATAACAACGACTTTCAAACATAATTTTTCCCAGTAGGAGGTGTGCCATTACTGTCAACGCTTGGATTATTGCCATGACTTGACATAGCAGAGGGTACACCGGATGCTGCCACATGTTAGTAATTCCTAGAACAGAAAAACAAAAATATTACTCTTTACTTTCTTAACACCACACAATGAATATCTTTTTACCTGACATCCTTTGCAACATACATATGACCCAAACACATTCCTTCCACAACTTTAATTATGACCACCTTTCATAAAATTACGTTCATAATAATGTGTTTGGTGTAAGTTAATAGAGTAAAATAAAACGTTCTTTATTAATTCATAGAAAAAATATTTCTAAAATTGCAATGACAAATTAATTAATAATAATTCAAATAACATCCACCAGTTATATGTAATATCAGCTTGCAACAAAAAGCCACTGGATACAATTAACAAATCATGAGAAACATGTAACAAAGAACATGATTGACAGATATACTTATCAGATGATTCAGAAATCAAATTGCATGATGCAAATGTCCGTGGCTCAAATGGCTTCAGCAGGTACACAGGTGAGGCTGAGTAAGGGAGACCCTGGTAGGAGCATCGATGTGGATCCGGGACCCTTCTACAGCATCCACCATCCAGACTTGTCACTAGTGAACGAGTGTAGGGTAAGATACTGACCCGAAATGGGGGAAGCGCGGCCGTGAGGCTGTTAGAATTTGTAGGGACAGCTTCCCAGTTCCTGTATAGTGCAGGGTCTCCCTTACTCAGCCTCACCTGTGTACCTGTACATAAGGTTATCTTTATAGACACACATCAACCAGCATAGAAATGCATGATGAACCTGTCAAACACTACACTGCTATGGCAATTTGCACGCAGAAGTAACTAACACATGTAATTACATATGCAAACAAACACATTCAAACATGAACTATGTGTTTTTTTATCCACATTTGCCATAACACACATCATATAAGCCAATACAACCATGCCAGTGTAAGGGGTATATGTCATGAAAGTACCAGTAGCTACATCCAAAAACAGCCATAGAAACACATAGCTCATGTTGTAATGTTGCACTACCCTTACATTTACTGCACATGTTTTGATAAGTTGCGACTATACATGTAATGACGTCAATGTGTGGGTCAATATTGCAATGGCACGTATTTTTAAAACAACACACATGCAATAAGTAAGTAATGCACATATGTAGTTATGTTTGTGACACATATGTAAAAACTAGATTGGCCCTTTCATGTAAACAGTTGTTTCAATATACATATATGACAGTAAATGATCTTTAAATATTTACAGGAGGACACTTAGGTAATATTTATGGATATTCATTGTAATGTATATTTCTCATTCCACAGGTGGCAAGACTTCAAAACGATGCTGAAGCGTAAGCTTGTGTGCCGCAAACAACATATGCAACGCACTGGGGCAGGCCCCATGCCTGCTAATCTACAGTTGTCTGAGGTTGAAAATTTGGCTCAACGGGCAATAAGTTCCCATGAAGTTGATGGCGTGGGAGACCAGGACACTGGAGAAGGGCCACCACAAAGACTCCTACATACGGAAGGCGTGTTAGACAACACTTTACCACAAACAGGTCGGTTGCAAACTGACATGCATTGTATGATGTGAGAAACTACAAATGTACAAAGTTAGAAAGTATCCTTTACACAGAGAGTGCGTTAGTCATGCATATGTTAATAAAGTAAAGCAAAAAACATATTTAACCAGACAGGTACACATATATTGTTCAAAATGAGTTAGAATGTTGAATAGGTAAGCCATACATGAAGTATAACATATAATGTAGTATGCCATGTTTTTTACATATACACTATTAATGAACCCAATCAATTTTATCCACTACCTACATTGTATATACCTTGGTTTGGAACACTAGATTACAAAGGATTCTACATAGTGTGTTACCTGTAGCTATCTATACACATAGTTGAAACATGTTATGGCCCATTTTTAAACTTGTAAACAATTTGTACTCTTTTCACAGAAACATATGGGTTACTATGGGTTTTAATATGGATCACACATATAACTAGTACATTGTTATTCCAACAGGTATTGTGCATGAAGCATTTGTGGACACTATCGATGACGATCTGGAAATGGATGGTTCTTCGCAAATGATAATTTTAGAACCTGTCATAGAACCAGAAATACAGCACGAGGTCTGCCAGCAGGACATAAGAAGTGACCGAAATGGGGAAACACAGCATGTAGCAAGATTGTTGGAGCAAATAGATGCCTCCCAGATAAATGTAAATAAAGTCACAGAAATTTTGCATCAAATGGATAGCAAAATGCAAATGCACCATGAGGAGGTGGCACGCCATCATAGAGCCTTGGAATCAGTCCTGAATGATTTGCTTTCTGTTGTGAGACCTTTAATTCAAACAGCGACAACCACTAGTGTCCAGACAAATGTAGGAGCTCCAAGTAGGCTAGGCAACTCAACTGTGGTTGTAACTAGAAAAAGGGGTGCTCCACCTACCAAAAGGGGAGGGAAAAGAGGAAAGTAAGGAGATTAAAGACACACTTGATATATCTGCATGTAAAATACACTTGAATGCACTTACTGTTACGCACATTACAATGCTTTCCACTGTCAGCAAATCATTTATGAGTGGATATATATTGCACATGGCTTAATTAAAAGTTATGTCTTCACTTCCATATGTTTGTGGCTTTTTTTTTATTTACTTTAGACCTTTTCATTACTGACTTGTGTACAACTCATGAATTTCAACATAACACATGTGCATGTTTATCCATTACAAAGGTAAACCATAACTTTATCGCTGTAATCCATGAAAAGTGAAAAGAAAAAACTCTTGTAAGTAATAATATTTTAGTACAAAAGTAGATATTTACGCCATAGTGAAATCTGGCATACAGTAATACATTATACATATAAGAGTTAATTGCAAAAGTGTAACAAGCGATGTTTTAAATGATTAGATGAATGTGTTAGCATGTACGAACGGACATATGTTTTATTCCTTGCACACACACACATAACTAACAATGGCCTAGAGCCAGAAGTTTGAGATTTCATGAGGTTAGATATGCGTGTGGTAAAAATGAAAAGAATACAGGGTAACGGAAGTAAGTTAAAAAATTATTTATCAATGATATATGTTTGTATTGCTTATTACACAAACATGCAGAGCATTGCAAGTAACATAGTGGTTTATATTGTTTCCTTACCAAACTTCAGCTGTGAACAGTAATACGTTAGTAGCTGGTGTTTAAAGTGTTTCCACTAATTTACATGGGTTATGCCATGTGTTGGTACATTCATGAACTTAATAAGGTCTGGATGCAGGACCATTTTAATAAAGGTTGTTAGATAAAGGACATGTATGAATCATAGTTCAATGTTTAGCAGACAATTACAAGGAAATAAACAATCTTGTCCTTATTTTTAGAAGTAGAAGACCTACAATGATTGCTTCACTGCAAACACAAGCCATATTTATGGTTATCTATTGTTGACATGAGTACACATAGGTTTTTATGTGTATCATGAGTAATAGCTGATAGTCTTATTAGCAAAAAACGTTATACATTATATAACGCTCCCATTTCATATGAAAGATCAAAATGTTTAATGTGTAGGAGCACCAACAAGTATGAAGTTAAAGCTGAAATGAAGTAAGGCTAACATCATTGTAATAGCTTCTGTTCACATAAAGGTTTGGGGTTATGTAATTAGTTTTATAAACATGATTACTTCAAAGACTCATACTGTTAAGAAAAGTATAAGGCGTGGCAATAAAGGACAAATTAGTAAATTGAGCTTAAATTACCTTAGAAGTAACGCTGTAGTACGTAATCTCTAAAATTAGTAGTAGAGTGTGCAGAAGACGCAGACATGACATTACGGTGATTAGCATCATCATTCCTCTCCTCTGGATCGTACTCAGAGTCAAAAGCAATACCATTTTTGACTGCAATGTTGTGAAATATGCAGCACAGAACCACAATGTCACATACTGTGCCGGGTGCATACATTAGGGCACCACCAGACCTGTCAAGGCAACGAAATCTACCTTTCAATAGGCCTATACACCTTTCTACTACTTGTCTGGTGGCTGTATGCATCCTGTTATATGTGACTTGTGGTTCTGTGCTAGCATTTAAGAAAGGTGTTAAAAGAAATGGCCGTAAAGGGTAGGCACTGTCCCCTAAGGATAACAAGAGAGAAATTAAAGGTTATAACTCTGTAAAAGTGTTGCACAACACTGGCATTGTAAAAGATGCTCTGTGATTGTGCCTTACCTAATAGCCAAGCATCTCCAGCACCTTGTGTATGTCTCTCCTCTAATCTACGCCATATAGATGCCTGCCGCATTACAAAGGAGTCATGTGAACAGCCAGGGAACTTGGCAACGACATCACGGATAAGTAGGTTGGCATCACATACAAGTTGTACATTGACGGAGTGGAAGCCCTTTCTGTTCATGAAAACACCAGACTCCACACCCCTTGGTACTACACCTATATGGGTGCCATCTACAGCCCCTATAACGTGTGGAAATCCAGCTATGTTTGCAAAACGCTGTTTGATCTGCACAAGGGCTGCCTCATCCAATGTCATGTGTATAAATTGATTCACGCGCACAAGAAACGCCTTTAGTGTCACCTTAAGGATCCTACTAAAGGATGACTGTGACATGCCTGTGGCGCAACCAAGTACTTTCTGGAATGATCCTGAAGCACAGAATTGTAAGACGGCTAAATATTTTGTTAATGGTGGAATTGCAGTACGGGTGTTTATGCTCACATCTAGGTCCCTCTCCACGATTTGGAGAGTTTCCAGGATAATGTGTGGTGGAAGACGGAACCGCCGCCTCACCTCATCATCCGACACCCTAAAGAGACTAACACGTGCCTTAAAGATGCGTTCCCGGCGGGTGACTGCCTCTGGACGTGTGACATCAGCATTGGATTGCATAACATTAGTACCAGAAGCTACTGGTGCAACTGCAATCTAAAAGGGAAAAAATTTAATTACAACTGGTAATACATAGTAATCGTTAACAAAAGCATTATAATAAAAGGTGTTATTGTCTTCAGCCAAATATACCCATAAGTAGCAGAATCACAGTAAATGGAAGAAATATTTTTTGTGCATTACTATGTATGTTATGTCTCCAGAAGCTGTTTCAACAGTGCATGGGTGGTTCCCAAAATAATAACACCAAAAGTAATGTCACGTTCCTTCTTTGACATGTGTACTGAGTGAGACGCACATGTGTATGCAAGACGTTCATACACATACATTAGTAGATGTCTCACAGTTCAGTTTTCTATTACTATCTCCGTCTCAGTTTGTCTCTGTGTGTATATCTGAGTGTGTGTGTGTGTGTGTCTCCGTGTCAGTGTAAGTGTCTCTGTTTCTCTGTAAAGGTCAGTATGTCGGCATTGACAATACAGAGTAGTTAATTTCCTTAAAATATACAGAGCTATTTATATATGAAGGCTGTGTTATATATATATATTTAAATACATACCAACATATTGATATATGGTCATGTTGTAATATATATGTTCCTTTGTACATAATACATAAAGACATAGAATTATGTGCATAAATATACTCACACACACAAAGACTAAGAGACAGATACATAAACAGAGAAACATAAACAGTGAGACAGAGAGAGATAGAGAGAGAGACAGAAGAGAGATACAGCGATATAGATATATATGAATCCAAAAGACAACGTTTTTCATACACCAGAACATGTAACGCAATAGACACACACATATGCAGGGACATACACAGGCAAACATAGAGAGACAGATCTACACATATATAGATAAATGGAATGATAATATTTGTGATAGGCTTTGACATACAACAAAACAAAATAATACCTGCACAAATCACAATGCCTCAAAATGTACCATTATTACTCGCTACATACAGAGATAATGACAGACAAATAGTTTAGTAGGCTAATCTGTTGGAACAAACACATACAGACACAAAACTAAAATGTTACCCAGACAAATAGAGAGACACACATAGATAAAGAGAGAAGCAAAGAAGTGTAACTACAAATAAATGTAGTAACATTGCATTTGAAAAGTTGAGGTTCATAACATGTAGTGAGCCATGTGTCGT
>WWET01012139.1:0-12076 GCA_011038615.1 Limnodynastes dumerilii
AGTTGCCTTCTTTCCCAGAATGAACTTTGAATAAAAAATGCAAACTTTTGCCGAAAAAATATGAAATCCTATAAAGATTCTGGCAGCAATACAGATGTACTTTTGAGAAAAGCCTCCCCCCTACAAAAAAGGTGACCACCTTAGGCAACAAAACGACGTGTCTGGATTACAGACTATGTATGACTTCTACTACACAAAAAATAAAAAATTAAATTCGTTTATATGCAACAGAACATATGAAAGACATCATCATTTATATGAAATAATTCTCCCGCAAGCTACAGTGCATCAGATTAAGAATGACAAGAATATAAACATCTAAATCCAAAAAGGAGTGCGAAATAGAGCTTTTATAATAATCCATATCTATGATCCAACAGAATTTAAGTTTATAGGAATACAAACAGTGAAAACTTGAATAAAGGGGAAGAGGAAACTAAAAATGTATACACTACTAAGTAATCTAAACTAGAAAAAGTTAAATACAGTGCCGGAAGTGCAAGGCGTTAAATTTGACATATCAAACCCCAATTATATTATAGTGTTGTGTAGTGCAGTGTTCTTGTAAATGTGCCTGTACTTTACAAACATAATAGAATCAGACAGTGTGCCCCCCTCCCAGCCATCAAATGGAATCAGCACCTAATAAAGGTTTGAGAAACAAGAATATCTTGCAGTATATAACATGCTGCACCACATCCTAATATAGACCCAAGTCAGTCCCAGCACTGGACAAAACACACTAGGGGAGCACGTAATTTACATAACCAAGAAATTGTAAAGCAAGGTCTGTATTATACATGCTGAACATGCACAATAAATGCAACTTATATTAACCCTCATTTTAATAAAACTCAAATACTGCTCCTGCTGATTAATGTAACAGTCTCTCCACCACATTTCCCGATATACCTTTCAGATACATACCAGCGTTGTGTTCCTTCCTATCCCCTCTTCTTTTGATTAATAGTGTACAAACTAGCTATGATCACACACACAGAAGTGAATACATCAGTTTTAGAATTCTCTTGTTAAATAATTCTGTAATGTTTTGTTACAAGAGAGATCTGTAAAATCTTATTTACTGGTTTGTAAAGACTATATAGTTTCTCCCAAACACACAATGAAAAACTTAGTGTCTAGTAACCCAGTGATGGCAACGTATAAGAAAAGAAAGGACTGCATGGGTCTGAGCAAACAAATGCCAGGTTGGGGCTTACCCATCCCCTCCTTGGCATGATAGGGGTTGGGTTATTGTAATTGGTTAGAAAATAGAGGAGGAGAAGTCTGGGTGTTTTAGGCCTATAAGGAAGTGCTAATGGGTGACATGTCTTTTTCCCTCCCTCCCTTATAATTACTTTAGAAAATTTTTGTTTAACCTGTATTTTGCTTCTCAGACAGGGCTCAGTGCAGTAGCAGCAATGGGGATCAGGTCTTGAGTTTGGCACATAGTGACAGGAACTCTGTTGCATTGGGCGGTTATGGTGCGAGGCATCAACTTTTAGCTTGCAAATGGTGTCTGTCCTGGTGGATGAATCCCAGTTATAGTCACCCCAATTGTTAATGATGAGTGGCTTTGGTTTATAAGTGCACAGCCCAGTAGCACCCATTTGTATTGTAGTTTTGAATAGTTGGTTATAAGAATCCTGACACATTGCTTCTGTGGCCACCTTCTCAGCCCAAATCAAATATAGTCTTCAGTCCAATTCTAATTAGAGACTAATTATTAAAACTGTGCCCTCTTTTTAACTGCAATCTAAGTGTGTGTTTATCGTCTATCAGGGTGGGGAGGGACTGGTTACAGCATTCAGCCGTTAGGCCTTTTATGTACCCAGTGAAGCAAAAAGGTCTCAATTCCAAAAAGGTATAGAAATGGTGGATTAGGTTAGTTAGAAAATAAAGGCAAGGGTCACGCACAAATTGTACCATCTAACACACAATACTTCAAATCCCTTAGAAAGGAGGAATCCAAATGAATGTTGTACAAATCCCAGCAGTATTGTTTCAAGGTACTGTGTAACACAACAACTTTAATACACAAATTTCCTTCTTACTATAGTGTACCAGAATTTACCTAGGATTAAACGTGAACTGCAGGATGACCTAAGCAAAGGTAGGAAAATACTGGTACTCATTGTACAAGGCAGCCATGTCCCAAACTCCTCCTAGTATAGACAACTTCACTATTAATCTTTTGTTCCATTTTCTCTCAAGACTTCAAGGTCAGTCCCATGCAAATGAACATGTGCCGGTATTCTGTGTTTTTAAAAAGACTGCTGGCTCTATATATTCTGTGCTTCCGGACAAGTGTTTGTGGTACTGGAGTCCCAGTGCTCCAGCTTGATAATAAGACTTAAAAGGAACAGTTGAACATGTATGTAGAGATCCATAAGTCGCAGAAGAACATATACGAAGATTTGACACCTTGTATTGGGAGGAAGGACTGAAGCTAGTAGGCAATCAAGGGAGAAAATGCCAAATAGGCAAAAAGGACAAACGCCTGGCTGTACAGGCTCCTCACACCGGGCATGAAGGGGTTAAGTTGGTTGGGGTAGCCAGTTAGAGTAGGTCTGGGGGTGGACTTTGTAGGGGTATATAAAGACTGGCTTGGAGTTTTGCAGCCTTCTTCTGGAATTTTCTTCCCTCCCTCCCTCCCTCCGTGATTTACCAGCTTGTTTTGTTAAACTTGGGGCATAGTTTGGCAGTATTGGTGGGGCGATCAGCAATTTATGGCACCAAACCCAGTGCTTGAGGTATGGTGCAGGGAAGGCACACCTCTGAGGAAAACAAACAAGGATACTATGCTGGCTAGTTTTGCCTCCTCAGTTACCCCCCAGGGTGCACAATATGATAGGGGTGTGTGCTTGCGTTGGCCATTTCCTCTGGAGCACCGAGGGCAGGGGTTTCCAGCCCTCAGTCCCAGGGTGCACAGTATGATAGGGGTGTGTGCTTGCATTGGCCGTTTCCTCTAGAGCGCCAGGGCAGGGGTTTCCAGCCCTCAGTTATTATTGTCATCTCCTGCTAGCTGACCTCCCACCTGTTATCTGTGCCACCTTTACTTTCTGCATTCTAAATCAACAGTATTAGTTTCAATTAATAAACCATGCCCCCTATTTAAATGCCATACAGTTGTGTTGCCATTTCTGAAATGCATGATGTGGGGGTAAATGGTCAGCCATTGGCAGTTTAAGGGTCTACACATGCTTGTGTGGCAATTTATTCGTTTAGGGAGGCTGCTTCAGTAAATAAAATTAAGTAAATAATTAAAATTTTAAATTCTGCACAAATTATAAAATGATTAAATTATCAAATGTAAATAATGCTGCACAAATTAGAACCTGATTAAATTATGAAATGTAAATAATGTTTTCACCTCTACATGTAAAGTCCAGTAATTATGTCTAAAACCAGGACAATGTAGAGACAAAGTGAACCTCTTCACTGGTAGAAATAAATATATTACATCCATTAAGTAAGAGGAATAGATGACCTGGTGGGAAACAAAAGCATCACATAACGGATTTAAAAAGTCATTTCTAAAGATATATAAAAAGTATTGTGTACACCCCATCTTCTCAAGTTATAAAAACACATTAAATATCTAAATAGAAGAAGAAAACTACTACAAAATATATATTTATATCCAAAGAACATTGGTACTCCAATGTAAAAGGTAAAACTTTCTCCAGGTGCACACAAAGAGACTGTATATATTTCTTCTTATGCAGTTAAAGATGCTAGTTTATTAGCATAGTAGCTATATATTGGTGGACCAACACCACCTCTCAGCTGTTGATCCCAGACATGCTTCCAAACAGAACAAAATAAATGGTGGTTGCTCAGATCAATTTATAGGTTAATGCAAACTGATGCATGAAGGCTGGGGGGTAATAGGTTTTAACAGAAACAGCTTATTAAACATTAAATTTGGTGAAAATAAATTTCCATCGAGTGGCATAACTTGTCATCTTGAATGTCTAGAAAAAGTTATAACTTACAAACCCTTTATAAATGTTATACAAATTTAATTTGCCAACATAGTTTGCTTTCAATCTACAGAAGTCACGTACTAAAAATGGAGCAATTTTCTGACTACTACCAGGTCATTGGAATTCTCAGTCAAGGATCCTATGGTAAAGTTCAGCTCACAAGATAAGCCAACAAGTACATAAGATATTGTAATATAGACTGGATAAAGGATATAAACACTATTCAATCATATGGTTTCTTGATCCCTTGCTTTGGAGGATATTATATATATTTTTTCCTTGTGTTTACATGAACATGTGCCCATCAAATTTGTAAAGAACGCTAGAACCAGTAAGGAGGACTTCCTCAAGGAGCACTCCATATCTGTTGCCCTCTCTGGTTACCATGGAATTATTACTACACACACCATGTACTAGAATTCTATGGATTACTACATCATGACCCAAGTGACACCTGCAGGAACTCCATCACATTAGCTAACTAAAAGTACCACCACCATAATCTGTTTAGTAGAACCTCTATATTTGCTATAAGGCCTTAGTCACAAAAAGCTGCTGGTGTAAAAGGCAGAAACGTTTCCCAACTATACTGTCCTTTGTCTTAAACATTGCTATTTAGTGAATATTTTTTATTATACTGAATACTTTCTTAATATATTTAAAACAAACATTTGTTGATTCCTCTGATTTTGCAGCTAATAGTTACATGTAATATTTTATTTTTTGGCTTTTCCAGGTTGGGATTCCAGAGGTTGCAGTGAAGCGCTGGGCAGAGTAGTTGTCAGGGGCTTTAGATTATATGTATGGTTACGTATTAGAACACATGGATTTTTCAGAGCTTATTAAAGAGATTTAATTTTTCAGTGTGTTTATTATTGGTATTTGTGTGGATTTTTTTGTATTTATTTTCTTCTGTTAGATCTAATGGTGCGGTTGATTGCAATCTTTGTTACAGCTGTTTGTATCAGCTCTATTTAACAGAAGCTGGTAAACCATTTCATGGAGCTTATGATCTCAACGGAATTTTTATTTTAAGTGCAGAGTTCTATCCAGGAAGGAGTTTAAACCAGGAAGGGACTAGCAAAGTTTAGTAGTCCACTGTAGGTTAAAAGGGGTTAAGTTAGTTATAAGGGACCTGATTCATGGTTAATAAGTTGCTGATATTTTGGTGCCTATTTTTAAGAACAGTTAAACTGCGCATGCATAGTACCTATATTTACGCAATCTACTTATGGTTTTAAGCACATTGATTTCTAAAGAGCGATTCACGCAACTGTTTGCAATGAGATTAATGAGGGGCATGCTAGGAAAAGTTAAGGAAGTTAAGAAAAGTGGGTGTGGGGAGCCATTTAAATGGGACAGACAGGGCACGGTTTACCAAGTACATTTGATCTTTAGCCACATATGCATGGGAAGATAAAGCAGCCTTTAGCATTCTTAAGTCAGTTAAAAACAAAAATAAGGGCATGTCAAGGGAGTTGCCATGCGTATACTTAAGAACCTAATAGTTCTCATCTCGCTTCTTAACTGTGAATCTGGCCCAAGATGTGTGGGAGCAGAATTGAAAATCTCACTCAATGGATATCTTGTATGTAAACTTGGAGCAATTGTTGCAAGGTACAATTCTCTGTAAGAAATGTGAGCACTTGGGAAGGGAACTGAACTAAGGCAGATTGCTAGAATTGCTCAGCTTCGAATGATTATACTGTGTGGAGGACAGTTCCGAATTGGTAGAGTTGGGTGAGACTGCTTTCATTAGCAACCACTGGAATGGTCTCTCTGGATTAGAGGGTACCATAGTTACTCAGGGACCTAGGCAGATTGCGGCAGAAAGGGTTTGATTTAATTAGGAAGGTAAATAGGGTAATCTGTTACTGGGAACATGCATGCCAAACAGTAAGTTATCTCTCTTGTGCTCTGGTTTGACAGATTACAGATCATGTGGACAGATTGTTGGGGGGGACTGGGAATAACCCAGCAGTCTTAGTGTATGTTGGCACCAACGAGAGAGTAAGAGCAAGATAAAGTGTTCTGAAGAATGATTTAAGGGACCTGGGTCACAAACTTAAGGCAAGGACATAAAGATAATATTTTTTCATTGATATGAAATGCCATCACATTAAATTGGGTGACTTCAGTTTATCACAGAAGGCAGGACATTTTACATGTTTACAAGTTCACATATCATTTAATTTACAATTTTAATAATCTCTCATAAGACTGGGTGGTAACAGACTAGGAAGGTAAAAGAGCCTTGCTCATAAGCTTGCACCCTATAGGACGTTATCTGTACTAGTGATGCTGTGCAGTAACTTGGCTTTAGTGATTGTCAGTTCAGTCTTACAGGGAACTCTTTCAGCAGATTCTGGAACTGTTCTTCTGAGTCTAGAAGTTCATCCTTTGAACTGCTTCATTAATTCTCTGGTTCGTTGACCTTTCCCATCTCTGTCCCCAGTCTTGTGTCAAGACATCTATTTGTCATGTCTTCTCCCTGTAACATCTGTCTGGGGAGTTCCAGATATTTGGCCAAGTAACTTTTAAACTTCTGTTTAAGTCCAAGTCTCACAGGCCTGCCGAACAATTTGGCTTCTCCTACTTCTTAGCTCCTTTTTTCGATTTGGTACTTCCAGTAGCTGCATTTAGTTACTTTTGAAGCATTGAATCTTTGCTCTGTTGCGGTGTTCTACAAGCTAGCTTCAGGTTTTTTTTTCTTAATGGTACATTCCCATTTGGTGTAGATTTATGATTTTCCTTACTTTTCATCTTTACTATGTGACTGGGTGTGTTAAGGCTGAACAAAAACACCACATTTCTTAAAGATGTTGTTTAAGACTTGGTAGAACAGACATTCCAGGTATTAAATATGTACAGCTGGAAAATTGTACAGTTTTAAACCTCCTGTGTCATCTTGGACAATAACATTATAAGCAGATCAATCAAAGGAATGAAATGATTATAAATAAAATATGTATTACCCACTGAATTAGATTTGAAATTGAACTAGAGTTTAAACAGTCTAAATCTCAAAACAAGTTTTATATACATATCTACATGGGTTTCTTGTGCAACTAATGTTTTGTTCCAAAGAGTTAGGGCCTCCATATTTAAACTTATGGTATGGATTTGGAGAAAGTATTATGCATATTGAAGATTAATTCAATAACCTAAGACTTTCTCCAAATCCATACCATAAGTTTAAATATGGAGGCCCCAACTCTTTGGAACAAAACATTAGTTGCACAAGAAACCCATGTAGATATGTATATAAAACTTGTTTTGAGATTTAGACTGTTTAAACTCTAGTTCAATTTCAAATCTAATTCAGTGGGTAATACATATTTTATTTATAATCATTTCATTTGTTTGATTGATCTGCTTATGTTATTGTCTAAGATGACACTGGAGGTTTAAAACTGTACAATTTTCCAGCTGTATTTAATACCTGTAATGTCTGTTTTACCAAGTCTTAAATAACATCTTTAAGAAATGTGGTGTTTTTGTTGGACAGCCTTAACACACCCAGTCACATAGTAAAGATGAAAATAAAGTAAGGAAAATCATGAATCCGCACCAAACTGGAATACACCATTAAGAAAAAAAACCTGAAGCCAGCTTGTAGAACACCGCAACACAGCAAAGATTCAATGCTTCAAAAGTAACTAAATGCAGCTACTGGAAGTACCAAATTGAAAAAAGTAGCTACCAAGTAGGAGAAGCCAGATTGTTCGGCAGGCCTGTGAAACTTGGACTTAAACAGAAGTTTAAAAGTTACTTGGCCAAATATCTGGAACTCTCCGGACAGATGTTACAGGGAGAAGACATGACAAAGATCTTGACACAAGACTGGGGACAGAGATGGGAAAGGTCAATGAACCAGAGAATTAATCAAGCAGTTCAAAAGACTCAGAAGAATAGTTCCAGAATCTGCTGAAAGAGTTCCCTGTAAGTGAACCGAGAATCACTAAAGCCAAGTTACTGCAGAGGAATATTAGTTTCATTGGCATCACTACTACAGAGAACGTCCTATAGGGTGTAAGCTTATGAGCAAGGCCCTCTTACCCTTCTAGTCTATCTGTTACCACCCAGTCTTAGAAGAAAGATTATAATAATTGTAAAGCGCTATATAATGTGATGGTGCTATATAAACACCTGTCAATAAATAATGGTCAGTTCTTAAGTTCAATGAACGTGATCTAAAAGCAGCCTGAATGGGGAGTAGAGAAAGACAGGGGTAGTGAAGATGGGGTATAGCTACAGAAAATTAAAAAAAAAAACATGAGATAAATACAATCAGTTGACAGAAGGGAAGTGTTGGTTTTGATGAACACAGTTTATGAAGCTGTATTTTATAAAATACATATAAGATTAACAGCCATCTACATACATTAGTAGAGAGATTTATTAGTTTAGGGTAGGCTGCTTTAGTTAATATATTTAGTGAATAATTTTAGGTGGGATTAGAATTTACAGTTACACCAGAGTTATATATTAAGTTTAAGCTATTTCCCCTTAAGAGCTGTGCAAATGTTACTTTATGCTACAAAGTGACAATATCTAGGTAATGCCATTTCCCCTTAAGGGCTTAGTAGATTTTTTTGTAATTGATAATGGTGTCCTGGCATATTAGGGTCTGAGTGTTTGTTTTAATCTTTGACACCTTGAATTGAGAGGAAGGACTGAAGCTAGTAGGCAATCAAGGGAGAGAATGCCAAATTAGCAAAAAGGACAATGCCAGGCTGTACAGGCTCCTCACACCAGGCATGAAGGGGTTAAGTTGGTTGGGGTAGCCAGTTAGAATAGGTCTGGGGTAGACTTTGTAGGGGTATATAAAGGCTGGTTTGGAGTTTTGCAGCCTTCTTCTGCAATTTTCTTCCCTTCCCTTATTCCTTAGTAATTTACCAACTTGTTGTTTTGTTAAACTTTAGGCATAGTTTGGCAATTTATGGTGCCAAGCCCAGTGCTTGAGGTATGGTGCAGGGAAGGCACACCTCTTCGAGACAAAACAAGGATACTATGCTGGCTGGTTAGTTTTCCCGGTTTGCCTCCTCAGTTATCCCCCTAGGGTGCATAGTACGATAGGGGTGTGTTCTTGCATTGGCCATTTCCTCTGGAGCGCCGAAGGTAGGGGTTTCCTGCCCTCCGTTATTGTCTCCTCCTGCTAGCAGACCTCCCACCTGCTATCGGCGCCACCTTTACTTCCTGCATTCTAAACCAACAGTATCAGTTTCAATTAATAAACTATGCCCCCTATTTAAATGCCATACATTTGTCATTTCTGAAACCCATGATGTGGGGGAGAAATGGTCAGCCATTGGCAGTTTAAGGGTCTACACATGCTTGTGTTGCTATTTATTAGTTTAGGGAGGCTGCTAGGCCATGTGGCTGCTTCTGTGAATAAAATTTAAAGTAAATAATTTTAAGCGGAATTAGAATTTAGACTTACACTGGAGTTAAACAGGAGGAAAACAGAGGGGAAAACATATCACCATCACTACATCTAAGGACCTTTTCAACAACAAACATTGAAGTATCTTATTTAACTCCCTACTTATTCATCTGCTCCTACAGACACTTAGCCAGCATCTTTATTCTCCATACATATTGTTCTGTATCTTATTTTTGCATTGTATCCTTATTCTATGATTTTATACCCTCTGTTAATTATTGTATATGTAACTATTGGCTTTACTCTTGCCACTGCATGGCACTGTGGATACTGTGTGGCGCCTTATAAATAAATAAACTGCCACAGCTGTGAAAGGTTTAGGTAGGCGGTAGACTATAATAGGAGGGATTGGATAAGCCTGGGGTGGAACATGGTACCCTAATAACAACAAAGGTCTTATTAGAGAAGAGCTCATGAAAACTCACTAGTCTGCTGCTTCATGGACTGGACCTCAGGTGATGCCAGGGCTTGTCTGTGTAGCATTGAGCTGTGGCATGGGCCCCCAAGTCAACGAGGCCCTAATGTGTTGCTGTACCACAGTTAGACAAATGTGATCTTCATAAAGCCCAACAACAAATTGGTTAACAACAACATTAGACAAAAGGATATAGGTTATAACATTATGTTCCATGACTGCAAGACACTGAACATCCAGAAAACAACCCTCCTCCACACAAATTTTCACATGACAGTATACATCAATTCACACCTTACAGTTCCACAATCAAGACCCTAAGCTACTGAGGAATATGGTAATAAAAGGGAAAAACCAATGGGGTAGAGGTGACAAACCTAAACACCAAGCTTCACTCTGACATGGATGTAAAATAATTAGAAAATATTAAGTTGCTGATTTTCCCTTTGATATACAAAGGACGTGTCACTAAGTGTACTTTCAGTTTGTAAAATCAATACAAATCAGGCAGCATGTTTAGAGACATTACATGGGGCATCCAATAAGGACCTGGAAAGAAAACCATCTTACAGTATATAAAACGCTGCACTACAGCCATTTATACCACTGAGGAAGTCATCATGCAAAGGAAACTGAGTGCAGCCACAAGAAAACTGACAAATTGGATTTTATTGTACTGCGAAGCAGAAACAAATATACATAAACAAAAAACACAAAAAAAAAGCTGAACAAGCTGCTCTTTCTCCCCATATTTGCTGCTGAAAATCCACAGCAGGACACCATGTGATGGTGAATCACCAAGATCTATCTACACAGGTAAGCAAAAAGGTTTGGAATGGCATAAACAGATCCATACTATAACTGGAAAACAAGACAAACATTCATTTTATGAAAAAGATTCTATGTCAATATGCTCTAACTTACTTTTCCTCCCAATGTTATTTCTGTGATCCTCCAACCACACTTAGTTTATCATATGGTTATAAATCAAACCAATCAAGTAGAGGACCCATATAAGCTTCCAAGACAGAATCCACCCAGGAGAAGGAGAAGAGATCGTGGAAGATAATTTCCAAATTATGAAGTAATTTACCTTACCCATGTATTACCTGCCCTCCCCATAGTCATAACTGTGTCTCCTGTTTGTTTGCCCTCTCTCACTTAGCATGTTATCTCTTAGAGCAAGGTCCTCCACCCTCATGTCACTACCCCTCTATCTTGTCCTCATTACTTCCCAACTTTCTCTACTGTCTTTATTTGTCCTTATTCACCTGCTTCTACACATCCAGCATCTTTATTTTCCTTACATATTGTTCTGTTATTGTACTATATTTTAATTTTGCTTTGTACATGTATTGTTTTCTTTATTCACGTTTTTATAGTCTGTTAAGTATTGTATTGAATTGAATATGTAACCATTGTCTTTGCTATTGCCTCTGTATGGTGCGGTGAATACTGTATGGTGCCTTATAAACAAACAGTACTAATTATCTTGGCCAGGCAGTTATGGAGGATAAGGTATTAAGGGCACAAGTTATGTATGTGGCGAGAGAGTTAGAAGGTCCTTATGCACAATCTCTCAAACCAATAATGATAATCTAGGCAAACATTTGGGAATATAATGTACACAGTATTTGAACAATTGTAATATATATATATCTTGTCTCTAAGCTAATCTACAAGAAAAGGACTGCATATACTCATCTAAGATGGAAGTGGGGTAAACATTTGTGGTCAAGTGGTAACAGCATGCAAGAAGGCAACAAGACATTTATAATATTTGGCCTAGTTATTTTTGTGCAGAGTACTTTAAAATGTTTTGCAATTACCAGAAAACGGCACAATTGGGGAAAAAGAGAAAATAAATAAACTCAGCTGGGAGTGGCTTTAACTTTATTACTTTTATACATTCATTTGTCTACATTGCTTTATGGGGATTGGTTTCCATTAATAAAATTTGTAACTTCATGTAGCTTAACAGTTCTATTTTTATTTTTTTAGATAAACAGGTTGTACTGAAAAATGAAGAACCAATCAATATAAAAATCTGCCATAAGCCATGTGTGTTCATCCACATGTCCAACTAAGGTTTTATCTCCATATAATTCACCTTCTGTCAGTCTAATGAATACTTGATGACAGAAATCAGTAACTACTGGGTCAATCCACTTCATAGAAATATAGAAAGTGACAGCAGATAAGAGCCACATGGCCCATCTAGTCTGG
>WWET01012148.1:0-12060 GCA_011038615.1 Limnodynastes dumerilii
GCTGCTTGGAAGAGGTGGTTTAAAAATTATTTGATGCTACCAGGCATCAAGGACAAGATGTTGGACCAGACTCAGAGCTGCACATCCGTCTGAAATTAACATAGATGCTTTCCCGAATTCGCGCATGCACGAGCTTACAGAACTCGGACATAATGCAGACGCAAGCGATCACCTTCGACAGTGTCCGAACTTTTAACCATGCAAAAAGGGCCGTGTTTGTATATGTAAATAGGTTTTTGGGGTTTTTACAAGATAATCCACACAAATCCACCTTTGTATTTGCAAGTGCATCCGACTTTTTTCTTTCCTTTAAACGTGATCATGTGACTTAATTAGTGAAATGCAATGTAGCTTTTTGCAAGGTATATAAAAAGACAAACAATAAGCAGATTTTATGAAACCACCAAGTTTTACAGTGGTGAATGTTTTTTTATGTGTACATGCATTTAACAATTTTTAACATTTAACACACAATTTTTTTTTGTTTTATAAACTATACTTTTTTTAAATTAACAAACATGTATGAACAAGAATGTTTCAGAAATATTGTTATATGAATTTAAAAAAAAAACAAACTATTTTTGAACATTAAAGTGTGTGTATAACAATATTATTTTACACTTTTCTCTATAGGTTCCTTAGAGTTGATAATATTATTCCTACTTCAAAGTAATGGGAGATGTTTTAATATTTTTTTTTTTTCATTTGTTGTAAATATTTGTATGCAAAAGTTTTAAGTTATGCTTCATATAAATAAATTATGTTTTTCTAAAAACAAGTGTGTCATGTTTCTTAGTATGTTAGTGTAGACAGTAAGACAAACAAAAATAAATTTTTTATTGTAACAAACATTTGCATTTAACATACAACACTAAAATAGTTAGAAGATATATTCTGAATACAATTTCTCTAGCCATAAACAAGTATAGAAAAACTTTTGTAAAATAACAAAAATACACATTGCACATTTCCGCGTCAACCTTTGAATAGAATGTAAGTGCTAGAATATTGTTGTCCTAGCGACTTTCGCGCGCATATTCCACTCAATTGGGTGGAAGCATGGCTGCGCTTCGCACATTGTTGAAAGCAAGATGTGTGCGATTCACAGTTCAATTTTTGGGCAAAATGCGCAACCTTGCATTAGACATGGATAAAAAAAATTTGCGCTTCCATCTTGCGTGCGCACAAAACTCTGAATCAGGGCCGTTATGAGCAGTCATGAGAGCGTACACATCTATCTAACATTAGCCCAGCATGATAGTCGAAGGTTGGTTTGGATGATCATTGGATAAGTGTGTACCCAGCTTTAGGCTGAATTTCCAATCTGATCAAGTAATTACCAGCACTGCTTTTACTGTGTCCTAACAATTACCTTGCACTACAATATTTTATATAGCTGTATGCATTAAGTATATATTCTGTATTGAATTAAATACAATCAGATTTACCTGCAACATGCATACCTGAGAACAACGATTTATGATAAACATTCTTATACTTTTTAATGATTCAGATACATTTTTTGTAGTCTTTTAATAGGGTGAATGTAAGGATGTCTCTAGGGACATACACAATTAGGGACTCTCTTCCCCAGTCATCCAGACCCAAGTGCCTACTTTACTGTCAATGTACAAAATATATAGTCAAGTATAATAATTATTAAACACCAGGGGCCTGATCCAGAGCAACGCTCGCAAGCGAGCGTACAACGAGCGTATGCGAATTTTCGGCTAAAAATTCACAATGCGCATGCCCAGTATGACAGCTTCCGGTCGCACGAGCGTCATGCGAGAATAGCGGGCCGAGCGTATGCGAAAATTCGGCAAAAAATTTGCAATGCGCATGCCCAGTATGACAGCTTCCGGTCGCCTGAGCGTCATGAGCGAATAGCGGGCGTATTGTTAGCGTATTTTTCGCTCGCTGGGCGTATTTTTTTTACGATGGTCGGCTGGGCGCCCGTTTTACTACAGGGAGGCGGGGATAGCCCTTTAAATTGTACAGTATGGGCGTGCTAAGCGTATTTTCTCAGCGTATTTTCTGCGAATTTTCGTACGGCCGACGGTCGTACCCAGTGTAGGGTATAGCCGCCGTAAGCAGGGACTTTACTATGGGAGTGCTAGGGGCGTGTAGGTTGATACGACCGAGCGTACGTTCGCATTCGCCCGTCGTGCAAATTTTCGTAGCGCTGGATCAGGCCCCAGCTGACAGTTTAGCAGGGGGCAAAAGGGCCACAGCTAAGGATATCGCTAAGCCGTCACCTGCTGGCACTGTAATAATAAGCAGCGCTCAGCAGTGATAGACTGAGTGCTGAGCACTGCCTAAACTGAAATGCACTGCAATTGGGCCAGATGGGTGAAGGGAATTATGGCCTGAGTCTCCCCAATATGGGGCTAGAGTTTGTCCACTTCCACCCCTGATGTCAGCACAAAGCATAAGTCACCTTTCTATAACTTTAGTGAAGTGAACAAAGGGTTAAACATTAATCCAGTGGCATCATATAAGGAGACTGGGCCACCTGCATTAATCCTGGATTAAGGGTCATTGGGGTCATTTACAGGACATGTAGACAGTGGTAGCAGTGCATTGTGCTTTAATCTGGATAGTCACAGTTGACAGTTATTTGGGAATGTGTAGTGCAAAAATATGTAACTATTGCTCACCATCACACCCAGTGTGCAATTCTATTTAATGTGGACTTTAAGATAATTGGACCAGTTGCAAACTCCCTAAAAGGGGGCATTTTTTCAATCACTATAACTAAACCCTCCCCCCTTTTTGGAAAGTGGTGCATGTGCAGAACCACTTTTGCAGGATGGATCTGTATAATCTGGATCCAGAATTCCATCCTGGTCGAAATATCCGATGACGGGATGAGCCGTCTCACAAAGTGGAAGCCTGAGCTTCGTCCACAGTGGTAGGGGAGATCTGGATCTGGTCCATGTTGATGAAGGATGAACGATATTTCTTCTACTTTCGTAAGACTTTCCCTAAGTGAAGCTCTAAGCAAACAATACTAAATAAATTGTGCAAAGTAATGCATTTAATTATAGGCCTAATTTTACTATCCTATTTTTACTATTTCTTCTTGAATGCTTTCCTTAAATGTATTGTGTTTATTGGAGAATGTATTTTTCACTCTGTAGGACACAAGAGACTCTAAATTCCTCCCATATGTTTCTATTCAAGCTTTTAGTAAAGAGGTATCCTGTGGAAAACTGATGCTTTACTTGAGAGTGTTCACAGGAATGTAAATACCAGGAAAAGAATATGCAGGAACGGCATACCTGGGACCAGAGTTATTTAAACTGAGCTGTCAGAGAACAGAATGAAGGAATTTGCTCTACTGCTATTCCCAGCAAATCTGTATCTTGTAAAGAGCCATTCAGTCATATTCAGCTGGGAAATATATCTAGATTACAAACAGGATCATGACGTTTACAAAAAAAACATACAGTTACGTCTTGACACATACAAAAACAATGAAATATGAAATATGTGTTGATATATCATTATTTCTGACATCTGCCTAAAATATTAAGTACATATCTGTTATCCATATTACCACAAGGATATCCCCCACAAACACCCCTTCCACAGGATTAAATGATGGAAGAAATTATAGTATATAGATATAATATATACATATATATATATATATATATTGGAATCATGCTTCTATGCAATGGAAGGCTACTCCTGTCACTCATACAGAGATAAGGGACCAGATCCAGACCTTCATTCGGTTTACGTTTCAACGCGTAGCGTATTTACGCTTTCGTAATTACTATGCACTCCCCTCGGTCGTACTTATTTTTGCCGTTTTACGCTTACCAAACCCTACCCTAACTTTTCCAAGCGTGACTGCTGTCGGCCGTAACGGCTGAACGTACTTACGCACCTAAGCACGCCCATACTGTGCGATTTACATGCCTCACCCCGCCTCCGAAGTGGTTGCCAGGGGTTTGCTATTGCTACCAACTCTAGAACAAACCTCTGGTCTGCACAACTCTGTGACTGTTTAGTTTATAATACAGTGCTAAGACTGTGGATCAGCCAGTAACCTTAAATTGATGTTAATAAATGAAAATACCTGTGTCTGGAGGAGTGATGTTGACACAGACTCTCCAGCATCCTAAACATTTACTAAATATTTCATAGGAACTTTGCTCTCTGCTGTTACACAATAGTTATTGTGGGGCTGCCAAATGTCTGTTATCTACAGAGAAAACATTCACAGTGAGCACAGCAGCTGGTATTAGCCAATAGCTGAGATTCATTAAAAATCATTAAAAGTAGACAAAATGGTCACAAACTGTATAGACCTTTCATAATTAATTATTGTATGGCTTCATTATTAGATATAAAATGGTTAAAAATACATGTGTGGAAACAATGATATTTATAAGGGTCACTAATCTTACTTTATACTGATGCTCTGGCCATCTAATGACATTTGAAGCGCTAAGGTATGCACATAAAAAGAAAAATATGTCTGGATGGTATGTGTATTTAACAATAATATTGCTAAATGATACACTGCAAACCACAATATCACTGCAAACAATAAAAACAGCCAGTAAAAATCACAACCGATCTGTATAAAAATACTGACTGTAAATAGCGGCATGCAGGGAAAGTAATCCTTTGATGTTTGTAGGCGGAGGTTTTAATCCAAGTGACACTCAAAAGAAAGGAAAAGAGACATGTATTAATAGGTGCAATTCCAAAGATAAACTTAAAGGTATCCCACCAACTCCTTTTAAAGGATAGAAGGGAGAACCGCTTGATTACAAAACACTGATTATTTAAGAATATATGCCCCAAAAAAACAAGAGTGGGTAACTCAGATACAATTGATTTAATGATGGTAAACACTTAAAACAGCATAAAATGAAAAACAGAAATAAAATACATCAATATGGCACCGGTCAGGAGGGACTCATCGTACCCAGGGAGCTGAAGGATGGTGAACAGTGGGGTGAAGAATCTTATGGACGTCTCCACAAATGGGTCTCCGACACGAACAGTCACGTCCAGTCAGTTGCAACAGCGGGAGGAGAAGGAGGGCTTAAAACAACAGCGCTGGATGAAAACGCAATCTCTCTGGGACGGGAGCCTTCACTGTGAAACACCTGATGCCTGCAATCACTTGACGCGTTTCGGAAGAAGTTCCTTTCTCAAAAGTGGTGTGTTTATTAAATGTGTAATTTAATATTATAAAAGCCGGCGAAAATACGCATGCACACTCCCATGCACGCGCATTGATGCGAAAAAGTGCATTTCACATTCTCCCGCTCTTTTCCTTGGTTCTTTTGTTCTCAGTCCTTGTGAAAAGATGTAAGTATTTTAGAGGTTGATATTGATGTTTTTATTTCTGTTTCCACAGACCACCCTTCGATAGACCACTCAATCTATCGCCTTAAACATCTTTTAAAGCTGGAATATAAATTAAAACATCATTAGTTAATTCTATGTTCTTGGTCACAGTCATAACTAATTCCGTTTTCTTTCCTTTACATCTTATGATTTCTTGAACACATTTCATACTCAACACGATTATCATGATGACACCCATTACTAGTACTAAAATTTGGATCACCCCCCATAGCTAGTGCTTTAGCCCAGTCCTCTAATCCTGAGAATCAATTAACTGGGTTCAACCATGACACCCATTCTGCAATTTCCTCTCCTACAGTGAATAGAGATATATTATGTGACCTACGGAACTCCTTAATTGAAGGATTTCATCCATCTTACGGTCAATAACTTCATGTGGGTCCTCAGTATTATTGGTAATATAGGTACAACACTTAACTCCAATTTGGGTGGCCAGACTGACACAGTAACCTCCTTTTACGGCAGTCAAGTAATTCAAAACCATTCTATGCTGTGTCAACTCTTTCTTATAGGAATGTAACTCTAAACCTGTATACCGAAAAGTGTCATCATATAAGTCAGTGATGTTATCAATTAAATTTTCTAGTGAGTGGATATACTTATAATTAAGGGTACATCTAGCAGTTCTTGTAAAATCTAGGGCTACCAAGAATTGGAATACCGTTGATTTGTTTATTAAATCAGTGGCCAAGGGTTTACCTTGATGTGGCACACTTCTTTTATATTTGTGTTCGTAAGGAACATGTACATAAGGCGGGAGACTATGTCTATGTACGTTAAGCATAGTTTCATGAGATACAGTTAATACTTCAGGTACTACCCTACCCAAAAAACATAACCCTTGGGAATTTGGGGCTAGCCACTTATAGGCTCTTCTCCCACAAATATAATATACGTCACTTGGGAGGATAAAAGGTATATTATGATGTAATAGGACTTGACACAATTCACCCATAAAATTCCCGTTACCCAAAGTTTTCAATTGTGACTTGCATGTATCTTCCTTTATTATATCTTGACAATACTCAGGATGAACATTTCCCACAGATATCTTTGTAGCATTGACCCACCAACCAAGTGTTTGAAAATCTTTCTTACTTCTGACCTCATGTACCCTTCTAGTAAGTTTGGGCTTACTATCAGTTCTTACAGAGTATACCATAGTGTGATTATGCAATATGACTTCCCAATAACCTAATCGCATATGGCTGGTAAAATTAATACACATTAGAGATTTGTCTGTTGAATATTGTCTGAGTCTTAGACTAGGGGATCCGGAAGCATTAAATTTCTCTGCCAATGGCCTCCCACCCCATAATTGAAGTACCTCAGAGTTGTTCAAAGGGACTGCAATCAAACTTAAATTGTCTTGCCTCTAAGGTACATGGGACCATACCCAACATTCACTCTGGTTCAAAACCTTCCCTACTAAAGCATAATAATGATCTAAGGGGCGCCCTTCAAACTTAGGGTTAAATTTAGTTTGACACCTTTCTACACAATCTTCTTTCATCACAGTGGTGCAAGTCTTACAAATGCAACATTCCTCAGATGATAATCCCTTACATTGATCTTTCTCCTCAGAGTTAGTACGCTTTTCATACTCGGAACCTATAATGTTGGGCATAGCCCATGATTCCATACTACTGTTCAACTGGTACCCATCCTTCTCTCCGATACCGGATCCGCTCTCCTTCACCCTTTTGCCATCTCCAAAACTAAATGTACTGAAAAGGAACAAAAATGTTAACAAAGAAAAAGTAAACTCCATCTTCGGTAGGATGACATCTCTCAGCCCCGATTAATCTGTCTAGACTTCGTCTTCCTGGAACAGATGCTCAAGATTAGGGGCAATCGTCACAACTCCCTCCTTGTCTTGGACCTCCTCAGGATTGACGGCTCTTTTACAGTGAGAGGAATGAACCCAAGTACTCCTTTCTGCAAGCTTTATGGAGGTGGTGCTAGTCAGTAGCACTTGGTACGGTCCTTCCCACCTGGAAAGGACCCTCTGTAGGCAGTATGTGGGATGGCTCTACAGGAATAGACTTGCCCACATTTTTCTTTAGGCATATAAGACATGATTTAACCTTCTTATCTGCCACTCCAGAAAATCCTGGTGCACACCAGTACGATCTTTCCAGTCTGCTCATACCTCCCCTCCCTAAGTATATCAGACCATGTGCTGCTTCAGTTAAGATAGGGAGATATGCCCTGGGAGCCACCTGCTTCCCTTGTCCATCCTTCTAAAGCCTTGTGGGCTCCTGTTCACATCCCTTCGCCTTCCAGACGGCCTTTACCTGTGGGAAATACAATTGCTGCATTTCTATTAATATTTGCATGGACAATGATTCAAACACCATTAATTTTTCAGTGTTACAACTGCAGCTGCTCTCTTGGCAGCTTCATCAGCCCTTTGGTTTCCTAGAGATACCATGTCAGTCTCGTACGTATGTGCTTTGCATTTGATAACTGCAACCTGTGTTGGCAGTTGTATGGCTTCTAACAGTCCTTTTATGTGTCTGGAGTGTGCTACAGGTGTGTCAGCTGCTGTCATAAAGTTTCTGAGTCTCCACAGGGCTCCAAAATCATGTACTACGTCGAAAGCATACCTTGAATCTGTATAGATATTGGCAATTTTTCCTTTAGTAAGCACAGCGCATCGGCGTAGGTCTGGATCAGGCCCATTGTCTCTTTTGATTAGCCATGTCATTATATGTCTTGTGTGGATGTGTGTGTGTCTGAGGTTGTAGGGCTTGTATTCTTAATGTCATTAATTTCTCAGACTGCCTCTCCTTCTTTTTAACCACATTTCTCTCATGAGATACTGCTAATGATCTTATTTTAACTACATCTAGATCCTGCCACTCTGGCTCTGATATCTGGATCCTTTGCCTTACAGTTTCCAGAAATCCAGTCATCAACACTGAAACTGCTAGCTCCCTATGATGTGGATTAAATTTAATGTCCTCTATACCTGTATATTTTACCATATCTACAAGACCCTGCTGAATAAAATCATCTACCCCTTCATTGGCTTTTTGTTTTATGGTAAAAAGCTTTTGCCACTCTACATTTACAGGAAATTTTACACTTAGTTGTTTACAGATGTTATTTATGTTAGTCTGATTATCAGCATCAATTAGAGGTTTGTCTTCTTCTATTTGACAGACTTTAAAGAAATCTGCAAGATCAGTGCTAGAAGGCAGACAAGCTCTAAGCAACACACGCCAATCCTTATTCGTGGGCTCATGCGCATTTCCAAAATCCCTAATATATTTCTGGCATTTGGCCAAATCTTTAGTAGGGTTAGGGAATTACGCTATCATATTACGCAGTTCTGACCTAGACCATGGAGTATACATTGTTACAGTCTGTACAGGTACAACCCCCTCAGGACTAGCATTCACAATGGGCACACTTATACCCCTTTCACATCACCACCAAAAACCTGGATTTTTGGCAGTGATGTAAAACCACCACTTCAACAGACTCGGGAATGAAACACGGGAAAAAAGAAGGGTCTTTCCCCGTGTTCAACCCGGGAAGGGTGGCAGTGTGAAAGCGCCAGGGTTGATTTCAACCCGGGTCTTTAATTTTGCCTCCAGATTTGTCCACTGTTGCTAGGGTAAGTATAGGGCATGCTGATGCTTGTAGTGCTACAATCATCAGCATGCCCAAGAATGGCAGGGCATGCTAGCGCTTGGAGAACCATAAGTGTCAGCGAGCCCTGTCATCCATTACAACAACACACAAATGAATACCCCTCCTAGCACCTAAAAAAATATAGGGCCGGCCCCTAACCTAAAGAGAAAACTTAACATTTCATGCCCCCCTATGAAGAATAAATTACATTTAATGCCCCAAATAATGTAAAAAAAAAAAATGGCTGCCAATTGTGAAATGTAAAAAATAAATGAATAAAAAAATAGCATAAAAATAATAATTAATAAATAGTTACCTACCATCTTGATAACGATCCCATCTTCAAAGATTGTAATCCGTGAGGGAGGTCATTAAAAAATAAAAAACCCTGTGGACCGACGCAACTCATGTCCTGACATCCTGACGCTAATGACAGCTCTGCTGTCACTGGGGTGTATTTATACCCTTGGGCAGGCTGTGAGATCCTGCGAGTTTTGCGTGAGCACGCGAAGTGTTCACACTTGTGGTTGCGTGCGCCGGAGATGCGCTCGCGGCTTTTTTGTGCCATTATTTACCCTTGTGTTGCCACAATACCAAACTCTTTATATACTTTTCTCGCTTCTTATGTGATTTGACTTTACAAATTTGGACACTCACATTATTAAGAATGCTCTCGTCGAAACTACCAATGCTTGGAAATTTTCTCTCACATGTACTGGTTAACCTATACAGTCTTTGCAATACTTCGTTGCAACAAAACCATATTTCCTATCCATTATAAACAAAGCTGACCCAAGCGGCATATCCGGTCTCTCCACGGTACATTATCCACTACTCACCATGACCTAATTGACCCTGCTGTTTGCCCCATCTCGAGATAATCCGTTACCCATATTAAAACTGTCTAACTCTATGGGCAGTATATATCAAACAAGCATACTTGTACCTACACAAGCATAACAATTCACCAAAGTCTAATATCACAGCGTACAACGCAATGCAAATATCCACTACCAGAGCGCATCAAAAACAGCGTTAACTATTTTTTACTGCAACAATCATGTAATATAACTACAGATTCTTAATAGCCAGTCGGCAGAGCGAAATCCCTTCACACTAGCTCACAAAATAGATGCTAATAAGGCCCAGGAATACCTCACCAACTAATGGTAGGTATACACAACTTCTAAATACAGTTTCCACGGACACTGTGCCCGAACCCTAACCAATCTAACAACTTACCGGTATTTCAAAGTACAGTAATTTACAGTGTCAAACTCATGAGTACTACAAGGAAAATAAAAAGTCTTAGCATGTGGCAACAATAGGTTAAATACATGTGTTTGCACTGTAAATGCGATCACAAATGTACCAATATAACCAGTGGTTAAGATTAACCCCGACTAGACTAACGTGCAATTGCGAACTCACGCACAACTCTGTCCCAAATTCACACTTAGTTTCCCACCTGCACTATGCAGAATTCGATCAACTGACACAAAGTACAAAATAATAGCAAATAAAGATATCACATTTACTCACCATACCATCCACCCTTTGTCAGTGGAGTGAATGCTGCGTGCACAGTGAAAAAACTTCAGTTGAGCCCCCACATGGTTGAGTCAGTGTACCCCCAAAAGTATGCGGTGCGACAGTACGCAATTGTACGCAAAGTAACCTTATAATTACTACAGAGTCGAGGATGTGGTCCAACCCACAAAGTGTTTTATGTAGGCACAGAAAGAGTTAACCAAAAGCGAGGGTCTCCTGATACAGCAGCATGACCAATCACTGGCAAGACGTCTTACAAAGTCATCTGAGAGAGAGAATGTCCACAAGATAGTCCTTTAATACACAATGATAAAAGGGTTCACCGAACGTCCCTTGATTGGAGGAATCTCAGGACCATCTAGTGTTCCTAGCTTGTCATTGGTCCTGGGGTCTTCTATTGTTCTTCTCCCAGAGCTTCATCAGCATATCTCACAGTCACACACATTTCATATTCTAATCTAATATTCATAACTTACTGCCGCTACATGCGGTCTTTCAGCGACTAAACTAACAATTAGTATCATAATTTTATTTACCCTATGAATATAAACACTACATGATTACAACATTCATTCATCGATCACCGACGATTCGTTGATTAAACCATCTGCGAATATAAAACACAGTCCAAGTAACTAGGAACGGGTACAGACATTAAACATAAACAAGTCCTGTATAAAAATATGTTAGTCAATATGTTTATTAATGCGTAAAATCGAGTGTTGGAAAAGCCCGCGAAAATACGCACTCACACTCCCATGCACGTGCATTGTTGCAAAAAAGTGCATTTCATATTTTCCCGCTCTTTTCCTTGGTTCTTTGTTCTCAGTCCTTGCAAAGATTAATTAGTATTTTAGAGGTTGATATTGATATAGAATAGTGTGTATACGATAGTTTATAGAGGTGGTAGTATCTATAGAATAGCGTGTATACGATAGATTATATATGTGGCAGTGTCTATAGAATAGCATGTATATAATAGTTTATAGAGGTGGCAGTGTATATAGAATAGCGTGTATACGATAGTTTATATACATGGCAGTGTCTATAGAATAGCGTGTATACGATAGTTTATAGAGGTGGCAGTGTCTATAGTATAGCGTGTATACACTAGTTAATAGATGTGGCAGTGTCTATAGAATTACGTGCATTATGTATACGATAGTAAGGGATATTATTGTAATAATTTTGGATTAAAATATAAGACAGTTACAGCAGCATGAGGTCCCAGGTCAACCCAGGTGCATTGTGAAACTGCAGCCTGTAATGTGAAACATAGAAAGTGATGGCAGATAAGAGCCACATGGCCCATCCAGTCTGCCCAGTTGTTTATTCAAAACTATACACACCCTATACCCTATATACCCTCAATTTAGTTTGAGATTTAGGGAATCCTTATATTTATCCCAAGCATGTTTAAACTGTTCTACTGTGTTAAAAGTAAAGGTGAAAACAGTATCGGTCGCGCTG
>WWET01012149.1:1281-12057 GCA_011038615.1 Limnodynastes dumerilii
AGTATGTGTATATGTAAGTATGTGTATATGTAAGTAAGTATGTGTATATGTAAGTATGTGTATATGTATGTAAGTAAGTATGTGTATATGTAAGTATGTGTATATTTAAGTATGTGTATATGTAAGTATGTGTATATTTAAGTATGTGTATATGTAAGTATGTGTATATTTAAGTATGTGTATATGTAAGTATGTGTATATTTAAGTATGTGTATATGTAAGTATGTGTATATTTAAGTATGTGTATATGTAAGTATGTGTATATTTAAGTATGTGTATATGTAAGTATGTGTATATTTAAGTATGTGTATATGTAAGTATGTGTATATTTAAGTATGTGTATATGTAAGTATGTGTATATTTAAGTATGTGTATATGTAAGTATGTGTATATTTAAGTATGTGTATATGTAAGTATGTGTATATTTAAGTATGTGTATATGTAAGTATGTGTATATTTAAGTATGTGTATATGTAAGTATGTGTATATTTAAGTATGTGTATATGTAAGTATGTGTATATTTAAGTATGTGTATATGTAAGTATGTGTATATTTAAGTATGTGTATATGTAAGTATGTGTATATTTAAGTATGTGTATATGTAAGTATGTGTATATTTAAGTATGTGTATATGTAAGTATGTGTATATTTAAGTATGTGTATATGTAAGTATGTGTATATTTAAGTATGTGTATATGTAAGTATGTGTATATTTAAGTATGTGTATATGTAAGTATGTGTATATTTAAGTATGTGTATATGTAAGTATGTGTATATTTAAGTATGTGTATATGTAAGTATGTGTATATTTAAGTATGTGTATATGTAAGTATGTGTATATTTAAGTATGTGTATATGTAAGTATGTGTATATTTAAGTATGTGTATATGTAAGTATGTGTATATTTAAGTATGTGTATATGTAAGTATGTGTATATTTAAGTATGTGTATATGTAAGTATGTGTATATTTAAGTATGTGTATATGTAAGTATGTATATATGTAAGTATGTGTATACGTAAGTGTTTATATGTAAGTATGTGTATATGTAAATATGTGTATATGTAAGTATGTGTAAGTATGTGTATATGTAAGTATGTTTATATGTAGGCATCTATATATGTAAGTATGTGCATATGTAAGTATGTGCATATGTAAGTATGTGTATATGTAAGTATGTATATATAAAAGTATGTGTATATGTAAGTATGTGTATATGTATGTAAGTTTCTGTATGTATGTATGTATGATTCTATATGTATGTATGTTTCTGTACGTATGCATGTTTGTATGTATGTATATATGTATGCATGTATGTTTCTGTATGTATGTATGTTTGTATGTATGTATGTATGTATGTATGTATGTTTCTGTATGTACATATATGTTACACACAGTGCATGAAATACAGATGTGTCTTTAGGACGACAGGTAGACTGATGTAAGCACAATCTTGCTGAATGCAGTAATTATAGTGAGATTCCTGTCAGAATATTGTATTATTCAGAAGAAGGGAGGTGGGGAATTTCCACAGTCACAAAAATCCCAAATATCAGCCCCGTCCTGTCAAATAAAACCAGACAAATAACATATCTCTGTCTCCTGTCACATTCACATTTATAGACTTATTTTTAGGAAATCAATAATAACTTTTTGTCTTTTTTTATACTGAGAGCACCGACTTCACATTTACTGCCCCCAAATAAATCATCTATCTATCTATCTGTTACACACCACCGCAGGCATCGGGTGGTGTGTAACTCCACGGCGCTGCGCCCCACTCCCTTCTTGCCGGACAGCGGGTCACAGCGCACTGTTACACGCCGCCAGCAGCAGGCGACGTGTAACGGCAGTTCCCAGGCCGCAGCTCCCGTCCTCTATCTATCTATCTATCTATCTATCTATCTATCTATCTATCCATCCATCCATCCATCCATCCATCCATCCATCCATCTATCCATCTCCTATCTATCTATCTCTGGTGGTTTAGAGGGCAGAGGGTGATGCGGGTGAGAGGGGGTCTGAGGTATGTGGAGTCGTCTTTAGGCTTCGCTTCCTCACCCTCTGTATCTATGGGGAAGAATGCTCTCCCTCCTTGTTTACCAAGTGTCAGCAGTTGGCTGAGGGAGACGTCCCTTTCCTTAGATCAGCCCTGTAACTGTGCTCTAAGTTGTCCAGCTGTTGCCCCATCCATGAGGAATTTTTCCAGGGGCTCCGAGGCGCTAGGCAACGCTCTGTCCTGTGTTTTCTGTGGTGTCACATAGATTATATATATATATAAGGATTGCAGGACCCTGCCCTGAAGAGCTTACATTCTACAATAAGAAATAATAATGTACACAAGGGGAGAGGCTCTGACCCTAAGAGCTTGCATTCTATTGAAGGGAGTAATATGGGAGGAGAGACACCTGACTTTAAGAGCTAACACTCTAGAGGGAGGGATAATGATAACAATAAGTAGCAGAGACCTCTGACCTACATAAAGCTATGCATACAGGCTGCCGACTGGAATAATGGGACCCAGAACAAAGATCCATCCCGGAGCTTAGAACAATCTTTTACAAAAAGCAGCAGAGATGAACCGTATAGAGGGGAATCAGTGTATACAGGAGACATGACATGAACTGTATAGAGGGGAATCAGTGTATACAGGAGACATGAGATGAACCATCTAGAGTGTAATCAGTGTCTACAGGGGACATGAGATGAACTGGATAGAGTGTAATCAGTGTCTACAGGGGACATGAGATGAACTGTATAGAGTGTAATCAGTGTCTACAGGGGACATGAGATGAACCATCTAGAGTGTAATCAGTGTCTACAGGGGACATGAGATGAACCATCTAGAGTGTAATCAGTGTCTACAGGGGACATGAGATGAACCATCTAGAGTGTAATCAGTGTCTACAGGGGACATGAGATGAACCATCTAGAGTGTAATCAGTGTCTACAGGGGACATGAGATGAACCATCTAGAGTGTAATCAGTGTCTACAGGGGACATGAGATGAACTGTATAGAGTGTAATCAGTGTCTACAGGGGACACAAGATGAGCCGTGTAGAGTGTAATCAGTGTCTACAGGGGACACAAGATGAGCCGTGTAGAGTGTAATCAGTGTCTACAGGGGTCACAAGATGAACCATCTAGAGTGTAATCAGTGTCTACAGGGGTCACGAGATGAACAGTGTAGAGGGTAATTAGTGTATACAGGGGACATGAGCGGAACCGTGTAGAGGGCAATCAGTGTCTACAGGGGACACGAGCTGAACCATCTAGAGTGTAATCAGTGTCTACAGGGGACACAAGATGAGCCGTGTAGAGTGTAATCAGTGTCTACAGGGGACACAAGATGAGCCGTGTAGAGTGTAATCAGTGTCTACAGGGGGGGATTCATTGTGTACAGGGGACATGAGCTGAACCGTGTAGAGGGGAATCAGTGTCTACAGGGGACATGAGCTGAACCGTGTAGAGGGGAATCAGTGTCTACAGGGGACATGAGCTGAACCGTGTAGAGGGGAATCAGTGTCTACAGGGGACATGAGCTGAACCGTGTAGAGGGGAATCAGTGTCTACAGGGGACATGAGCTGAACCGTGTAGAGGGGAATCAGTGTCTACAGGGGACATGAGCTGAACCGTGTAGAGGGGAATCAGTGTCTACAGGAGACGCGAGATGAACCGTGTAGAGGGGAATCAGTGTCTATAGGGGACATGAGCTGAACCGTGTAGAGGGGAATCAGTGTCTACAGGGGACATGAGCTGAACCGTGTAGAGGGGAATCAGTGTCTACAGGGGACATGAGCTGAACCGTGTAGAGGGGAATCAGTGTCTACAGTAGACGCGAGATGAACCGTGTAGAGGGGAATCAGTGTCTATAGGGGACATGAGCTGAACCGTGTAGAGGGGAATCAGTGTCTACAGGTGACATGACATGAACCGTGTAGAGGGGAATCAGTGTCTACAGGGGACACGAGATGAACCGTGTAGAGGGGAATCAGTGTCTACAGGGGACACAAGATGAACCATGTAGAGGGGAATCAGTGTCTACAGGGGACATGACATGAACCGTGTAGAGGGGAATCAGGGTCTACAGGGGACATGAGCTGAACCGTGCAGAGGGGAATCAGTGTCTACAGGGGACATGAGCTGAACCGTGTAGAGGATTAATCAGTGTCTACATGGGACATGAGCTAAACCGTGTAGAGGGGAATCAGTGTCTACAGTAGACATGAGATGAACCGTGTAGAGGGGAATCAGTGTCTACAGTAGACATGAGATGAACCATGTAGAGTGGAGTCAGTCTCTACAAGGATCTTGAGTTGAACCATGTAGGGGGAATCAGTGTCTATAGGGGACGCGAGATAAACTGAGTAGAGGGGAATCAGTGTCTACAGGGGACATGAGATAAACAGTGTAGAGGGGAATCAGTGTCTACAGGGGACATGAGCTGAACCGTGTAGAGGGGAATCAGTGTCTACAGAGGACATAAGATGATCCGTGTAGAGGGGAATCAGTGTCTACAGGGGACATGAGCTGAACCGTGTAGAGTGGAATCAGTCTCTATAGGGAACATGAGGTGAACCGTGTAGAGGGGAATTTAGTGTATACAGGGGACATGAGATGAACCATGTAGAGGGGAATCAGTGTCTACAGGGGATATGAGATGAACCGTGTAGATGGGATTCATTGTGTACAGGGGACATGAGCTGAACTATGTAGAGGGGAATCAGTGTCTACAGGAGACGCGAGATGAACCGTGTAGAGGGGAATCAGTGTCTACAGGGGACATGAGATGAACCATGTAGAGTGGAGTCAGTCTCTACAAGGATCTTGAGTTGAACCATGTAGGGGGAATCAGTGTCTATAGGGGACGCGAGATAAACTGAGTAGAGGGGAATCAGTGTCTACAGGGGACATGAGATAAACAGTATAGAGGGGAATCAGTGTCTACAGGGGACATGAGCTAAACAGTGTAGAGGGGAATCAGTATCTACAGGGGACACTGAATGATTTTTTGCGAAAAATCTGATTCCTCCCAGCCAGTTTTGATTGCATATGCCTCGATCACTGAAAGCTTCCTGGTCTGAAAATTTGTAAAAAAAAATAGTCCCCCACTCCTTTCCCTAACCCTAACCCTTTCTTCTCACTACCCTAACCCTCCCTTCCTGGCAGCTTGACCCTAACCTTCCCTTAATTGCAGCCTGACCCTAACCCACCATTTCCTGCAGCCTGACCCTAACCCTCTCTCCCCTGCAGTCTGACCCTAACCCTTACCCTAACCCCAACCCTAACCCCGCAGAGATAGTTTACTTACCTGTTCCAGGTCCGACGATAGCAGCGGCGGAGGTGCAGTGGAGAGATATCGCTCATTGCGAAAGTGAATGAGTGAAGTATGCCGAACGGCAAACTCACCCATTCTTTAAAAAAAAAAGTAGATCGAGGTAAGTATAGTAAAAAGGGATGTCTGAAAAGGAACTTTTGTAATTCAGAGTTTCTTTGCAGAGAGTGTAACCGCTACAGGGGACACAAGATGAACTGTGTAGAGGGGAATCAGTGTCTACAGGGGATGTGAGATGAACTGTGTAGAGGGGAAACAGTATCTACAGGGGACATGAGATGATATGAACCGTGTAGAGGGGAATCATTATCTACAGGGGATATGAGATGAACCGTGCAGAGGGGAGTCAATGTCTACATGGTGTAAGGTGAAAGGTGAAAATCACAAGATTGCTTACCAGGGCGCAAAGTCTTTGTTATCAGGTGGTGTTCACCAGGGCTCTTAATGGTGAGGATGGAATTGGCTGCACCCTAACAACAGGTCACGGCCCCCAGTTCCGAACTCGTAGAAGTGAAAAATTACGTAAAGGAAGACAGAGGAGCAGGTTGAGCAGAAAGTGGGAATAGACAAGTCAGAAGGTACTGACTTGTGACGGACCACACAGAACATAGAAACAGCACTAAGGACTAAATGGAATCACAAGGACTAACTAGACAAACAGGACTTACCAGGGAACACACGTACGCATTCACACAGCGGAACCCAAGGGGGGTGACATACAATCACACAGGAGAGAGCAGAGGGTTACACAGCAGGAGATAACACCAGGGAGAGAGGAAGAGAGGGAATGCAAAACAAGGGGTTAATGGCGAGGAACTGGGCAGGTCTGGAGGGGCACTTAAGAAAGCAATAGGCACAGCAATAGACTAAAGAGCAAGGAGCAAGAGGGCAAGGAGGCAAGGAGACAAGAGCAAGGGCAGAGAGCAGAAGCACAAGGCAGAAAGACTGGGACACATGAAGGACGATATAACCAGCACTGGAGGGATGGAAGTGCTGACTATTTACAGGGGGACTGGCCAATCAGGACTAGAAGACTGGACCAGCCCCCTGCAATGATAGGCGGCTGGAGAGGAAGAAGCAGCTGAAATAATCAGTACAGCGCTGTGGCCGGTGTGAAGAGAAGGGGAACGTCCTGGCTGCCTACCAAGCAGGACGCATAGCTGCAGGAACCACTAATGAGCGCTTCAGCGGGCGTGAAGATCAGGAATGCGTCCTGGCTGCCTAGATGATTGTGTGGATCCCGGTGCTAGGAGAGAACCGGGATCACACACTGCGAGCCACCGTGTGAGCGCAGCTGCTCGTAACTTTCCCCCCCTGACGGCGGGTTAAGGAATCCCTTAGCCTAGGTTTCCAGGAAAATTTCCTGTAGAACCCTTTCTTATGTCTTTCAGCATGGACTTCTCTGGCGGGCACCTAAGACCTTTCTTCAGGACCGTAACCCTTCCGGTGTATGAGAAAATGAAGTTGGTCTTGTACCCACTTGGCATTCAAGATGGTGTCAATAACAAATTCTTGCTGACCGTTCACCAGAATAGAGGGGGGTTTCTTGAAAGAATTGGAAGGGAATTTCTGAGAAAACAAAACTGGTTTAAAAAGACACCAATGAAAGGTTCTGGGAATGCGAAGACTACGGGGCATATTTAACCTAAAGCTGACCAGATTGATTTTATGGATGATTTGATAGGGACTGATGAATCTAGGACCTAATTTCGTGGATGGTTGACGAATCCGAATATTGTGGGTAGATAGCCACACCCATTGCCCAACCTTGAAGACCAAAGTCTTTCGATGCTGATCAGAAAATCTTTTAGACTGAAGGGACAAAGATTTGATGGCTGCAGGCCATCATGACAGGCTCCCATGCTAGTCTACTGTGAAAGAGAAGAGCACAGCAGCGGGACGGATCCTGAGAGGTAACGACGGATGTTCCTGAAAAAAGAGTGGAGAACCCAACCGTAAGCTATATACTTGTCTGGAGAGGAAAGAAAAGGTGAGCAGATAAACTTGAGGAGTAACAATACCTGTTGGAAGATTCTGCACAGGGGTATTTTCTTTGTTTATTCCCGGGACTGCGTGGATACGGAGCCGTTCCGTGGCCGGTGGCTGGAGGTTCTAGAGGGTCCTGGTAAAGGAAGTGGGATAGTGAATGGTTGATGTACTGACAAGGAGAGGATTCTAGAGGTGAGCGCAACGACCTGGAAGTGGGGCCAGTGTACTGGGGATTCTTCACAGGAGTGTCTTTTTGCTTTTTATGAACTACGAGAAAGTGTGAATACTTACCGTGGAGAGACAGCCCACTGTGAAGATCTCGGGACACATAACAGAGAAGGAGAGGGTTCGATTTCGTGTGGAGGAAGAACATCCGATTGGGATCTACTGAGGAAAGGACAGTGAGTAAAATAAGAAAAGAACTGTGTATCAAGTACTTACCTTTGGAGGACGCATATTCTGAATAGCACGGACACTGATTTCGGTATTCCTAAGCGGACACTCTTGGTACATGTGTATTTTTATGTTTTGAAAATTGGAGTTCCCTGGTTCTTAGGGCTGTGGGAATTTTTCTATATTTTCTGGGGGTCTTTAACAGGTGGGACCCCAGTATCTAAGGGTGACCAGCGGAGGGGGGCGCAGCCTAAGGAACACCTATTTGTGATCTTCAGTTAGAGACACAATAATCACTCCAGTTGAAAATATCACCCTTGAAACAATCAATGTGGGGGTTATGAAGATGAAGCCATGGGTGGTGTAGGATCAGAGGTGAAACCGGATAGTGAATAAGAAACAGGGACAATTCTTCAAAATGCAGTTCACCCACAGAGAGGAGAAGAGAAGGAGTTGCAAACGTGAGTCTTCCAATGGATAATGGTTTGCCATCTAATCCACAGACCATAAGAGCGGACTTGAGCACTGTCAAGGAAAGCAGAGATGTTAAAAACAGTCCCTTTGACCGAAAGAGCAGCTGGAAGCAATAGCGCATTGGTGGAAGAGAAAATTTGAGAGCCTAGATGTACCTCTTCCCCGTCATCTAGGCTTTGTCTTTTGCTGGACGAGTAGGACAGTCATGCAGAAAATGGCCCTGGAGGCCACAATATAGACATAGACCAGAGGCTCTGCGACAGTCTCTCTCCTCCTTCGAGAGACGAAAAGCGCCAAGGCATCGACTCTTCAGTGTCCCTAGTAGATAGCAGATGGTGTACCCATGCAGGGTTAGGAAACGAAACAGAGGCAGAATCCTTTTCTAGATGCCTCTCTTTGAAGTGTCAGATGGCCAGCTGCATGAGTTTCTACAGTGAATCCGATGGAAAGTACTGGACAAGCGCGTCTTTAACTTGGTCAGAGAGACTCTGTCCGTCGACCATCTCCTGAAGTCAGCACTATACTCTTCTGCTGAGCGTCAGCCCTGACGCAGACTGCGCAGCTGGGATTCAGCAGATGCCACACGATCAGGATCGTCATATAACAGTCCTAAATCCTTGAAGAAAGCGTCCACTGAAGAAAGTGCAGAGTCGCCTGCCGGAAGTCCGAACGAGGGACACCCTGCAGGGACACCCTGCAGGAGTGAGATAACGATTCCCACTCGTTGCTCTTCAGTACCAGATGAGACAGGACGTGAAGTTGGAAGTGAAAGGTGAAAATCACGAGATTGGTTACCAGGGCGTGGAGTTATTGTTATCAGGTGGTTTTCACCAGGGCACTCAAGAAAGCAATGCAATAGGCACAGCAATAGACTAAAGAGCAAGGAGCAAGAGGGCAAGGAGGCAAGGGGACAAGAGCAAGGGGCAGAGAGCAGAAACACAAGGCAGAAAGACTGGGGCACGTGAAGGACGATATAACTAGCACTGGAGGGATGGAAGTGCTGACTATTTACAGGGGGACTGGCCAATCAGGACTGGAAGACTGAACCAGCCCCCTGCAATGATAGGCAGCTGGAGAGGAAGAAGCAGCTGAAATAATCAGGACAGCGCCGTGGCCGGCACGAAGAGAAGGGGAGTGTCCTGGCTGCCTAGCTAACAGGACGCATATCCGCAGAAACCACTAACTGATGAACTGTGAAGAGGGGAATCAGTGTCTACAGGGGACACGAGATGAACTGTGAAGAGGGGAATCAGTCTACAGGGGACACGAGATGAGCCGTGTGGAGGGGAATCAGTGTCTACAGGGGACACGAGATGAGCCGTGTGGAGGGGAATCAGTGTCTACAGGGGACACGAGATGAACTGTGAAGAGGGGAATCAGTCTACAGGGGACACGAGATGAGCCGTGTGGAGGGGAATCAGTGTCTACATGTAGGGAGGAAACAGTGGACCTGATTCACACTTAGGATTGAAATTGCATGCTTGCCTAAAAATACGCATTGTAAATATACGCAAGTGCGATGCAAAGATAGGAGCCACAGCAGCTAACTACACCCACACACTCGTCGTGTATTTCTGTGTGTAAGTATGCCGTACGTAGAAATAGAAAAGTACCTAGTATATGGTCTATGAATCGTGCGTAAATTTAGGTACTTTTTAAAGTTGCGTTTCTGCCATTAGTTTTTCATCACAGATTTTTTTTTTATCATTTTAATATGTAATTCTTTTTATAATAATGTATTTATTTATTTTTAGGGACATAATTAGACACCTGAAAATGTGCACTTAACATATTGTAAAAGAAAGTATGCTACAATAATTTAAGTTATAATGGCCCAGATACTGTACGTGCGTAATTCCACTGGCAGCTATGATGTGCACATGTGCACATCATAGCTACGCTAGAATACCGGCTGGCATACGTAACGTTAGTTAGTCAGTTAAAGGGGTCGGCCAGTGCTTTACGTATGCTGTATCTCCGCCATCGGCATTTAAATTAGGTAGCGGGGTGGGGGAAGGCCCAGTACGACAAGGTGTGTGGTCGTAAGTCCGCAGACTGAGTTGTAATTTTTAAGGTAGAAATCTGGACACGTAAGTACCTTGAGCGGGGAGTGCAGGGAGCGTGCAGGGGGTGTGCACTCCCCGCTACGCTGTAGTTACGCCAGACCCCACACGTCCGTAAGACGTGCGTTGGTCTGGATCTACCCCAATGTGTTACAAACAAGACCAGCATGAGTTTGTTTTCATTTAATTATGTAAATTACCCAAAACATTTTTACACTTTCTAAATTGTTAACATTTTTATTTTTACAAAATTTGCATTATGGTTGAATAAAGTACATTTTTTATTTTACTATACAAATACATTTTACAATAATCATTATTTTACTATATACTTTATAATATGAAACAAAATTGAACCATTTAAATCCATCAATTTAATAGTTTACACCAAATACTTAACTAAAGTCAGCCTTATGTGAGTTAATTAGTCGCACATGTGCCTTTATTACCATTACTCAGCAGCTGATGGCTGTGTGCAGTGTGTATATTGTATGATGGCAGTGTGTATAGTGTATGATGGC
>WWET01012150.1:0-12055 GCA_011038615.1 Limnodynastes dumerilii
GAGGTAAGTAAGCTGTCAGCGGCAGGTCCTTGAAAAGGAATGGGCGAGTATGCCGATCGGCAAACTCACCCATTCTTAAAAAAAAATTATAAAACGGCCGCCTATTCGAAACAGAGACTGCCGAAAAGGAACTTTTGGCTGTCTCTATTTCCAAACTCAGCGCATCTTTACAAGGACTGCAACCGCACCAGGACATGCCAAGACCGAATTCCAGATCCAAAGTATACAGATTGGCCCTGGAATATCTTACACTTGTAGGGTGGTACAGAGCACGAAGCATAAGCGCTTCCATTCTGGAGGTATACTTGGCTTACATTAGTGGAATTAAATTATTCTAAATTATGTCCCTTAATTCATTGTTTGCTGATTGTATCTGCTTGGAGAGCAGTCATTTGTTTTTCTTCCTGTTCTTTGTTTCATAACATTTCAGTCTTTACTTCTTGGAATAGTTAATAATAGTTCATACTGGTTCAACCGCTCCTGTGATCTGATGTGTGCAGTGCCATCTAGTGGCTGCATCTAGTACACAATTCCTCCAATGAATTTCACATTATTACACATGTATATTACACATGGTAAACCATTGAGGTTCATTCATTTTTTTAGTAATCTATATGCATTTTCTGGATCAGTAAGGAAAGAAAACAGGTCCAAACACAAATTACACACAGACATTTTGCATTAGGATGAAAAGTTTAGCACACATGTTAAAGTTTGCAAACAAAGTGGCTATAGTATAATGTTACACACTGGGTATATTATCAGTTCAGTGTTAAAATATCACTTAAAGAAATCTGAAACCCAATGTACTGAAATCAATAAAAAAAAGTACATCACAATAATTCATAGCATAATATAAATATAACATGATCTTTTCATGTCATCTATGAATAAAGAGGGAACAAATAATAATTCATACCTATAAACAACACACCTCAGTCTTCAAATGTTGCTATTCAATAATGTCCAGAGTCCGGAAAATATAAATATAATGTAAAAGTTGCCAGTGATGAAGTCAGATGAACATCCAGCCAATGATGTGCACACAGAGCAATCATATCATGAATTAATAATGGGGCTGATGGGACTACAGCCCCAGGCCTCAGTTGATAATCCGGCCCATTGGTAGATGCAGCAACAGTCTGAGAGGCCGGCCAGGCTCCTGTATGTATGGCTAAAGTTGTCAGAAGTTGCAGGGTGAGAGAGTGACAGAGTGTTCTGCACAGACTTAACCATCCAGATGCAGGACGCACAGTCACTCTCTCATCCTGCTACTTCTGACAGCTTCCAGTGCACACTCTAGTGACCCCGCAGGCTGACTGGAGAGGGGGAGATGATGATAATGGTATGATGATGAATGGGGAGATGATGAAGAGAACGAGGAGGGGGAACTGATGAAGGGGATGGAGAAATGATAAAGAGAATGGGGAGATGATAAATGGGGAGGGGGAGATGATGAAGAGGATAGAGAAATGATAAAGAGAATGGGAAAAATGATGAGAATGAGGAGATGATGAATGGGGAGGGGGTGATGATGAAGCGAATAGAGGGAGTGTTTTTATTTATTTTTTTAAGATATATTTTATTTTTCAAAACCAGTTCTAGAACAGCCTACCCCTGTGTTCCAGAACAGCCTACCCCTGTGTTCCAGGTGAAATAATAGGCTACAAAGAAATGATTGGTGTTCTCTTTCTATCACTGAGAGAGGGACAGCAAGTCTAATATTTGTTATTATGGTACATAGATTGTGTTGTATTAAAAGGTGGCTGTGTCCTGCCATCAATTATTTATAATAATTTATAGGCAAATGCTAGAGAGGGAGGAAAGTACCGTGTTAGAGAAGTTTATTTTTAGGTGTAGGTAGGGACCTATTTGAATGATGTAACCTTGCAGACGGGCAATCACATTTTCATTAAAATGTGCACTAAGATCTGCTTATATTTGTAAAGCTTTGATTGCTTAAAAAACTAAAACATCTTGATGTCTATCTTAATAATTATTTCTGTCTTTACCTAAATAGTTATTATGCAATTTTGACTCAAATATTTAAAAAATGGGACTGCTTGGTAATTATTTTGTCTCAGGGGTGCCTTGAAAATATATGGAGATGCTAAGGGTTAATTATTTTGTCTCAGGGGTGCCTTGAAAATATATGGAGATGCTAAGGGTGTCTCGAACTGAGAAAGTTTGGGAACCACTGGTATATATGTAGATAGATAAATATCCAGGTATATGGCTCTGTGTCTGTAGATGTTGATATGATTATATATCTGCATATATGTCAATATATTGAGGGGAAAATATGCCTTTTTGCAGATGACACCAAGATATGTAACCGGGTAGACACGCCAGGTGTGGTACAGAAAATGAGGGATGATCTAGGTAGACTGGAGGAATGGTCAAGAGTGTGGCAACTGCAGTTTAATGCCAAAAAATGCAAAATCATGCACTTAGGACATAAAAACCCAAAGGCTCAATATTTCCTTAATGGCAGTACATTAGAATCTACCGAGGAGGAAAGCGATCTAGGAGTCATTATTTCCAGTAACTTAAAGGTAGCCAATCAATGTAACAAAGCAATGAAAAAGGCAAGTCAGATGCTTGGTTGCATAGGGAGAGGAATTAGTAGCAGAAAGAGAGAAGTAGTTGTAACTGCGCGTCAGTGTGTATTTCGCTGTGTGTACCATCTCTGCAGTGTGTATTTCGCTGTGTGTACCATCTCTGCAGTGTGTATTTCGCTGTGTGTAACATCTCTGCAGTGTGTATTTCGCTGTGTGTACCATCTCTGCAGTGTGTATTTAGCTGTGTGGTTTCCTTGCAGCTTGCTGACCCAAGCTCTGGGTCCTAGTGCTAGTCTCTTGGTGTTCTCCATCTCACCTTGTGTAGCTCTTATGTTTCTATCTCCACTGTGTCCATCTCCAGTGTGTAGTGCTTGGCGTGAGTCAGTCCATCGGACAACATTGTAACCACCTCCTGCTGTTTCCCTGCATACTTACCCTGCTCAGTTCTGTATCTGGTCCGTGGGTTCCAGCAGTATCCTGTATGCTTGGGTTCCTGCTTAACATCTTGTATGCCTACTGTTTTCTTGTTGTGCAAGGGTTCCGGCAGAGTCGTTGTGTCTGGGTTCCTGGTTACGAGTCGGTTCCAGTGCAGGCACCTTCGCTGCAGTACCCCTCAAGGGCTATCGCCTTGTGCCGCGACCTACCAGACCAGCAGCCCAGACTATCCTCACCATCAGAGGCTCTAGCGAAGACCTGGTGCTGGTACAGACTCCGCGCCCAGGTGAGAATCCTCCTGGCTGACTGTAACAGAGGGTGCAAGACTCAAATGTCACATCATACAAATCTAAAGGATAAAATCCTAACTCAGCACACCAGACACAAAAAGTATCGAATATCAAGAAATGTCTTTATATGCAAAAATGTCAGGTCAATACACAGGACATGAGATCACAAAAAAGTGTGCAATAGTGGTGAACAGTAATAGCAGGAGGGAGGAGGAGGAGGAGGAGGAAAAGAGAGAGAGAGAGACTGAGAGACTGTATACCATTAATATATGTATTCTGCAATTTACAGCTGCGCTGCCTTATTTTAGTGGTAGCACCATCACTCTTTAGATATATTTTTATTATATTAAGTATATATGTACAATATATATAGATCAAGACTCAAAATTGCACAATAGAAATACACCAATACCCATTCATGAATAGAAGTTGCTTTGATAATAAATTCTTGTATTTTAATAATATCTATATCTATGCCCTATATGGTACTGCCACTGCCCACATGTAACTGACCACCTCCACAACACTGGTCTTGCCCACCTTAATAGGCCCTTGACAATTTTCAGCCCCAGGCCCACGTGGGCCTTTATCTGGCCCTGCACACTAGTCCCAGGTCCTTCGATCTCACACATCACCTGCTCCTGGCTGACAGGGCAGGAATGACAGGATGGCAAGAGACAGATCCTCTGCTACTCAATGTCACCAACCCTCTGTGCCCTCATCCTGCCATGTCCCCATCCTGATCTGTGTCCTGTTCCTGCTCTGCCACCATCCTGATCGGTGTCACCTTCCTGCTATGCCCCAGGTCCTGGGGTAATTAAAATAATTTCACCCAGTCGAGTAAGGTCATTAACTTGGCTCAACCTCTACTGCGATCTTATAGCGTGCAGTGCCATCTAGTGGTTGCATCTGGTGAATCACACATAATTACACATGTAAATTACACACAGTAACCCATTAAGGTTCATTCATTTTTTTTATTTACCTTTATACATGTTCTGGATCATTGAGGGAAACAAGACAGGACTGGACACTCTGCAAATTATACAGACACTTTTGCAATGGGATGAAAAGTTTAACACAGTGTTTGTAAACAAAGCAGGTTATACAAACATAACAGATACAATGTGACACAGTATATATTATCAGTTCAGTGCTACACTATAACTAATAGAAATGTGAAAACTAATGTATTGAAATCAGTAAAATAAACAAAATAACAAATATCACAATAATTCATAGCATAATATAAATATAACATGTTCTTCTGTTCTTCATGTAATCTATAGATGAAGAGAACAAATAATAATAAATACCTATAAACAACCCACCTCTGACTACAGATGTTGCAGTTCTTGTAACAAATGTCCAATAATAATAGTGTAAAAGTTGCCAGTGATGCACAGAGCAGTCATATGATGGCAGCTAGTTTCCGATCTCCAGAACCTAATCCTCTCATTACATGCTCCTGGCTGGAAGGTCAGACAGAACCGGAATGATGATGACTCCGGTCACACGGGCATAATACAGATCCTCTGCAGCTCAGTGTCACCATCCTGCTCTGCCAGCTTCCTGCTCTGCCACCTTCCTGCTCTGCCAGCTTCCTGCTCTGCCACCTTCCTTCTTTCCCGGATCCTGGTATAATAGTGTCACGATCTTCAGGCAGCATGCAGATATAATAGTAAGGGAAGTGACAAAATGAATAAAGGGAGGAGCAGAGCAGGGATAGAGCGTCCAGGGCGTGTGAGAGCAACGAGCAGCTCAGGGGGCGGGTGAGAAGGAGTTGCAGGTGGGCGGCTGCAGGGGGCGCTACAGATTCTAGTTTAGGGAATATAAATGTTTAAAAACATTTGCCTCTCAGTCTAAACTAACATTGGGTTATCAAAAGAGAGAAACTTTCACAGCTGTCGTTTTCCTGACCTGGCACATCATTTGTTTTGGAGCTTGGAGTTTTCTGCTTGAATAAAATGATATAATATTCTGTCTCTGCCCATTTTGCTACATTTACTTTTTGCACAAAACCTCAGCGGGTCAGTAGTAAGTGACCACAGGCTGCGGATTACAAATGTCAGATTTGTGACCCCAGAATATTGGTAAATGTGCCCACTTTGTCCTCAGATTGCAAGCACAGGTCTATGCTGTCTGTAATAAATAAGGAATAAATGAAATAATAATGCCACTTTATTTAATCTTTTAACTGAAAAATGTTATTCAAAGGAAGTCAACAAGACGTTAACCTGAGCCCTGTAATATATACACCTTACACACTGCCACCACCTATATGATTAACACACACACTATATATAACATACAAACATATACACACTATATATAACATAAAAACATATACACACTATATATAACATAAAAACATATACACACTATGTATAACATAAAAACATATAAACACTATGGGCCTGATGTAATTAGCCTTGCACCCACGTATTGTGCGGTGCAAATCAGCAGAAAAATCGCAGAAAAATCAGCTACCGTAATAGATGGGAAAATGCGCACCGCCAACTTTTTCCTGTCTATTGCGATGCGAATTTCTAATTGAATCAGACCCAATATATACATATTATACATAAACACACATACATAGGGCTCTATTTACTATCTTCATTTTCATGCGTTAATATCCATCTTTATGTGAAAATGGACATTAAAAAAATGAAACATGGATCGCCATGGAAACTGCAGTATTCATGTATATATCGGAGGTCTCCGCCAACCCCTTCTTTTCAGTGCGCACCACGGCTTCATCACATTGACTAACACTCCCAGCGTAAAAATAACGTCATCTCAGCATAGCAGCATTGGGTCAGATCCAGAGCTTCGTCCGCTCGCGTATTTACACTAGCCGGAGATGTAGAAACGCTATTTTGCAGGTACCGCACATGCGCACAGCAGATGTTACGGCACATAACCCTGAGCGTTCGTACCATCCTAGTATCCTAGAGCGTAACTACGAACGAAGGGGCGTGACAACCATAAGACACCCGTAATTACACTCCGGAGGCTGGGTGAGGCATGTAAATCGCACAGTATGGGTGGTGCTTAGGCGCGTAAGTATGTGCAGCCATTACGGCCGACAGGAGTTACGCTTTGAAAAGTTAAGGTAGGATTTGGAAAGCGTAACACGGCAAAAGTACGTATGAGCGAGGCGAGTGCATAGTAAATACGATCGTGTAAATACGCCACGCATTGAACCGTAAAGGGAACGTAGCTCTGGATCTGGGCCATTGTAAGTATTCTAGCTATGTCCCCTTATACCTCCTAATAGTTGTTATTAGGGGGAGGAAAACGTGGATATATATGGAGAGACGGCTGGAATACCAAGCGTGAAATGAAAAAAAAGAAGAATATAGTGAAAACTCACCTGTCCAAGCGCGCGCCTGAATTTGAAGATGCAAAGTGTTTCTCATGTTGGGACTTGAAATTTGCAAAGTGCCAAGAGAGTCATTGCACACGCACAGAACTTCATTCACTCACAGATCATCGCGTGACCTCCCCGGAGGGGTGAGTATCAGTAAAGTCTGTGAATGACGCCGCCAGGCTCGCAGTGAAGATGAGCGAGCTTGGTTCAGCTACGTTCACAGTAAGGGAAGTGAATAGAGCCCTTTATCTGATAAGCAGATAAAAATCTATCAATCCCAGGCAAATCATGTTATAGTTTATACTTGGAAATTCAGCCACCAGAGGGCGCACCTGCACTTCACGTAACCAGTCAATTCAGCTCCATTGTTAAAGTTTGCTGTAATCACACAATTCAGGGAATGTGAAGTCTGTAGACAGGGCTGCGGGGGCAAGGGGGGGGAGGCTGTGTTTTTGAGGGTTGAGTAAGAAGACGGAGGTTGGGATGCAGGTAAGATAAGTGACATGGAACTGCTGTGTCAGTAATACAATGGAATACATTGTTTTATTATAGGACAGCTTTATAGCTAGACACCAGCTGGGCTGGTGGACAATCTTCATGTGTACAGGATTAGGGTAGCGGGTAATGGGCGTTGCCCCCTCTATTTTATATTCCGTCAAGGCCTTTAAACCTATTAAATAGCTATTGAGCTTGCAGGAATATTAAAAGCATTTAATAAACACATAATTTGAATAAAATGGCATAACATCAGAGAAACGTGTCTTCAGGCAGGGGCCGAATGTGACAGGTTAGGGCCTCCTACTAAGTAGGCTTGGACCTGGATGGGAAGGACTGGGGGCGGAGCTGGACAGGATGAGGCGGGACCATCTGCTGATAGAAGTGCATGGGAAGTGAATGCCACAGCCCCCCCACTTTATCCTCCAGGCCTGGTAACAGCTGCACCCCTTGCAGCCCCTATCATTACACCCATAGGGTCAGGACATTCTGGCAACTGGCTATACCTCCAGGTTCATGTACATTAAAACCTGACTTGTTCTTTTTGTACAGGTCTTCATGGGAATATGACAGAAAGTCATCGTGATAATAACAAGCAATGGGAAAAAGGGAGCATTTGGAGTATAGAAATTATTTTAATAATATTATAAAGTCTTCATATAAACAAGGAATTAAAAAAACTCTGTGATGATAACCTCTGCACTTAATGTATTCAGTCAATATAGAAATTATACAGATGACCTTGATTGGTCGTTGATCAGTTAAACTGTATGTGACTCACAGTCTATTTTTATGAAACGTAGAGGCACAATCAGTGATAAGTAATATAAAGCAAAGAGACATATTCCACAGCGGGTTAGTACAGCTTAATCTGGCCGCACACTAAAGCCATTGGGGTAGATACAGAACTAAGTACGCTATCCGGAGATGTAAAAACGCTATTTTGTATGTACGTCGCATGCGCACGGCAGATGTCACGACACGTAACTCTTAACGTACATACCAGACTACTATCAACAGCGTAACTATGAACAAAGGGGCGTGGCCAGCCATATGACACCCATAAATTACGCTTCGGAGGCGGGGTGAGGCATTTAAATCGTACAGTACGGGCGTGCAAAGGGCGCATAAGTACGTGCAGCCATTACGGCGACAGGAGTTACGCTTGGAAAAGTTAAGGTAGGGTTTGGAAAGCGTAACACGGCTAAACTACGTACGGCCAAAGGGAGCGCATAGTAAATACGCTATCGTAAGTACGCTATGCAAGGAAACGTACTGGAAACGTAGCTCATGATCTGGCCCATTATAACTTCTAGAAGGAGGTGACTGATAAACGATTTTCCCCTATGGAAAGGTTCTGATATCAGAGTCACCTCTAATTATGGAACTGATAATCCTGGTTGAAGAGGGAGGGGCTGCAGAGACTGACAGGAGGTCCTTGCAGCTGATTGGCTCTGCACTGATATCAGGAGCTTGAGTCTGATATATTTTATGCACGCCATACGATCAAATAATTGTTTGAGCTTTTATGGTACGATTATTGTCCATTTGGAAAAATCCAGATAATAGGTTGATCGGGTCAATAATCGCTCTAGAGTAAAGCCAGCTTCAGAAGCGTTGCAAGTCCCCGCTGCAGAGGCTGCATTATGAAGTTGGGACAGCCGAAATTTGCCCATTCACTTTTGGAAATGCTGCCGCTGGGGACTTAGGGTTAGGCTGCGCGGGGGGGGCGGCTTTGGGTTAGGCTGCGGGTGGGAGACTTAGGGTGAGGCTGCGGAGGGGGGAGACTTAGGGTTAGGGAGAGGGTTGGGAATACTTACTTGGATGTGCAGTAAAAAAGGTAAATTATTCGCAGAAAAGTATATGTATGAGATCGGTTGCAGTCCCTGCGACGATGGGCTGCTTTTAGAAATAGAGACGGCCCAAGGTTCCTATTCAGCTGTCTCTATTTTTAAAAGGGGACCGTTTTAGATTTTTTTTTTATGAATGGGTGAGTGGCCGATCGGCAAAATTCACCCATTCATTTTCACAGATGACCGCTCCGGAGAGGTGAGTAACGTCTCTGGGGCCTTTTAGTGTTGGGGGGGGGTTAAGGTTAGGCTCTTAGGAAGGGAGGGTTAGGGCCATAGAAGGGGAGGGTTAGGGTCAGGCTGCAGGAGGGAGGTCTTATGGTTAGGCTATAGAGAAGGGACGGTTAGGGTCAGGCTAGGGAGAAGGGAGTATTAGGGTCAGGCTAAGGAGAAGGGAGGGTTAGGTTAGGGTAATGGAAGGGGAAGGTTAGGGTTAGAATTAGGGGAAGGGTTGGGGGTAGTTTTTGCCTTACCTTTCAGAGCACCGTGTTCGGTGTTCCGGGGATTGATTGCTATGCCTCATCAAAGCATAAGCAATAGATATCCCAGCCAGTTAGAAAATGGCTGGGAGAGAACGGCGCTATTGAAATGGGGCCGTTCCTTGCGGGGACCCTCACCCGTATGAGATCAAAGTAAAGGATGTGATTGTGATATAATGGTTTTCAATTTCATTAAGCAGATAGAACACATGCAGACATCATGGATAAAGACTTAAGTCTGATGGCAGTGACAAAGGAACAGCAAAGTACCAATATTACAAGTATTTTATTTGCAGTTTAATTATTATGGGCAAAATTTGATTGACAATATTGGAACGTGAAAAAATAAATGGTGGAAAAAGGGGTAATAACATGGCCAGTCTTGTGTGATGTAATGAAAGCGTTGTTGTAAAATCAGTTTGAACGTATATGTCTTTAATAACACTGGACCAGAAGTGTGGAATAAGTACGCACGGATTCGCAAAAATACGCACCTAAGTGGCAACTCCCATGAATGACACTGCCCTCGCACTTACGGACTTTAGTAGACTTCCGTCACCACAGGACAACCTTAACTCTCTGTGCGTATATTGTACTTAAGTTGCTTAGGTACATGCGTACATTCTTAACCGCGCCCTTAATAGGCCATTTAAATGCTTCCCCCCTCCCACTTTTATGTAAGTTCCTACTTACGGAGCACTGCCACGCCCCTTTGTATGTATGGGCCTGATCCAGACCTACGCCAATGCACTGTGCTATCTAAAGCACACCGTATCGGCGTCCACTCTCCCCGACACTCCCCCTGTGCGGGCGTATTTCCCATTGCTTATACCGGCTGAAGGTTACCCTAACTTCAGCCGGCGTAAGCAATGGGTAATAGGCTCGCACACGAGCGTAGTACCGCTAAGCCCTCCCTCCCTCATTATATTAGCTCACCCCGCCCACCTTCACTAACCTTAACGTAGGGACGCTAGGGGACGCCCCCCTCCAGCGCCCCTACGCTGTTCCTACGGACACCCAATCGTTGATCTTTTCAGCCGATCTTACGCTTGCGCCCGATTCAGACCTACGATCTTAGCGAATTTACGCTCCTAACCACTACGTACATGGCGTTGCACTATTACTACGCATGCGCAGTTTTGCGAATTTTCTAAGATCTTAAATATACGCACCTAAGTGCCGTGGAAATCGCATCTCTGAATCAGCCCCAAAGACTGCACAGAGTCTGATGGCACACAAGTGACAAAGGAACAGCAAAGTACCAATATGACAAGTATTTTATTTGCAGTTTTATTATTATGGGCAAAATTTGATTGACAATATTGGAACGTGGAAAAATAAATGGTGGAATAAGTGAAAAAAGGGTAATAACATGGCCAGTCTTGTGTGATGTAATGAAAGCGTTGTTGTAAAATTAGTTTGAATATATATGTCTTTAATAACACTGGACCAGAAGTGTGGAATAAGTACGCACGGATTCGCAAAAATACGCACCTAAGTGGCAACTCCCATGAATGACACTCCCCTTGTACTTACGGACTTTAGTAGACTTCCGTCCCCACAGGACAACCTTAACTCTCTGTGCGTATATTGTACTTAAGTTGCTTAGGTACATGCGTACATTCTTAACCACACCCTTAATAGGCCATTTAAATGCTTCCCCCCTCCCACTTTTATGTAAGTTCCTACTTACAGAGCACTGCCACGCCCCTTCGTATGTATGGGCTTGATCCAGACCTACGCCGATGCACTGTGCTTACTAAAGCACAGCGTATCGACGTCCACTCTCCCCGACACTCCCCCTGTGCGGGCGTATTTCCCATTGCTTATACCGGCTGAAGGCTACCCTAACTTCAGCCGGCGTAAGCAATGGGTAATAAGCTCGCACACGAGCGTACTACCGCTAAGCCCTCCCTCCCTCATTATATTACCTCCCCCCGCCCACCTTCACTAACCTTAACGTAGGGACGCTAGGGGGACGCCCCCCTCCAGTGTCCCTACGCTGTTCGTACGGACGCCCGATCGTTGATCTTTTCAGCCGATCTTACGCTTGCACCCGCCATCCTAGCGACGATGGGCGTAGGTCTGGATCAGGTGCTATGTCACTAAGCACGAATTTGAAGTCCGTGCCTAATGGAGTTCCGTGCCTAAATCCTACGAAGATTGGGTAAAAAAAAGTCACTACGCATCCGCAGTTTAACCGATCCTATAAATACGCACGGAATAAGCAGCAAGTGTGAACACGGTCCACTGTCTCTTTCACATCCAGGTCTAATAATCATCTCTGATAAAAACACTGAAAGTGACCAACAGCCACCCGAGGATGAAATGGCGGCCAAGCTAATTATAAACCTCACAAAGGATTGCATTTGTCAACGTAAAAGAATGCAAAGAAAAATTGATGATATTGCTGAACAAGTGAAGCACATCCAAAATACCATATATATAAAATATGCAGTAACAGAAATATAAACCAGAGGATTAAAAAAAATTAGTTTACCGGGTTTGCCGACCCGAATATAAGCCGAGGCACCTCATTTTAACACAAAAACCTGGGAAAACTTATTGA
>WWET01012161.1:0-12021 GCA_011038615.1 Limnodynastes dumerilii
CACCAACACCCCAATCCCTACATCACGATTCTCCATGATGCATCTCTGAGCCAGAATCCAGAAATAGTCAGCCACTATCACCGGGCTTGGCTACCCTCCAAATGGCATCCTTAGACAGAATTCCTTGCATGGTGCGTGCATTACATACTGACAGGCCACTTACACGCATGGAGCACGGATGTCGCTGGAGCCAGCGAATTTTGCGCTATCTGTCGCAGGCCGCACCATATGCAGAAGCCACATTAAATACTGCTTTGTTTATGTTGAATGCACTGCAAGATGCTGGAACCTAAGGATTAAAACTTAAAACCTGAAAAAGAACATGGCCTACTGGCGTTATATTACCCGGCAGCCATGGTATAAAAGGGGTGTGCCGGGACGGTGAGAAAGAAATTGCCGGGAGCCAGCGAGTGTCAGTTGGGAAAGGTCATCTCCTCCTGCGTCACACGAAACAAATACTGATCACAACAACACACAGAAAAGGTCAAGAAGCTGCGCTATTCTCACTGATCGTCAATTTTGTTGGTAAAAGCTAAATTCTTAAAGGCGAAGCACAAGACTTCGAGGAAAACATTTTTGAAATAACGTTTAAAATAAAAGTTTATGAATTTGAGGTTTTTTTATATAACAATGCTCCTAAAGGCAGCGGAGGACAGGACCCAGGGATACAGGGAAATAAGGAATAATAATAGTCTATAGAAGAGGTCATGACACAAGTGAGATTAGAAGCCTCTATATATCAGCCCCTCCGCCCGGTGACTGGAGGTCAGATCCATGGCCGCTAAACGAGAATCAATTTATGGGTAAAGCCCCAGAGTGCTGCAGGTCAAACGCTTCCAAAAATCATTCCACGTGTATATACAGAGACCCCAAAGTGTCCGATATCCCTCCATATATCACCATCTCCACTTCCAACACCTACGTAATGTAAGGATACAGAGACGCTGACACAAAGCCAGCATTATGGAGAAAATAGAACAATAAATCATGGCAGTTAGAGTTGGGAGGGAGGCGGAGCTTAGTCCAACTCTAACGCGTGTTGTAGGAACATACGGGAGTGACAGCAGGTTCCCAAAAACTTCCCAGACCCTCCAACATGACCCATTCCATAGGTACACAAACTCTGCTCCTGAGCTTCCAACTCTCACTCATGAATTAACTGATGTTTGAAATCTATTTTTCGCTTTAACACCGGTGGTTACCATAGTAACTGATTGTTGGAAGCTCAGGAACAGAGTATTTTGTACCTAATGGAATGGGTCATGTCAGATGGAATTACTCTCCCCTGCAAATGAACACTGCCATCGCTGCTTTCCCCATAAGTCCAGGGAATTGGGGTTCTGGTGATTCGGAGAAGGACGTAATACAACGTATGACTCTACAAAGAGCAGCCTCCTCTCTGGGGGTCCCCAGGGTCATAAAAGACCTGTCCAGAAATAAGCGCTCATTACCCGGACAAAGGCAGAACATCACGTATGTCAATGGCACAACAACGGCCTGGAGTTTGGGGACAATGAAACTGGAAGAGAACAGCAGGACACACCAGCCGACCCGTCCTATCAATCAGCAGATCAATCAGCCACTGCTTGCCGGGAATTGATGACCCTTCGGCAACTTGTGTGGGTTTTAGAGCCCAAATAAGTCAAAGAATGAAGTTTCGGTGAAGAACAAAATTTTAACAACCACAAAACAAAACAATTCTCAACAAACAACTATAAACTTTGTCAATACCGGTAAAACTTTACATCAGATGGAGTACAAATACACCAAATAGCACACATAAAGTAACATTAAAATAATAAACTATGAATATGATAAAAAAAATCTAAATAAATGGATAAAAATATATAAACAAATGAAATATATAAACACACAATTTTTAGATTTTTATATAAAATTATCTATTTTAGTTATTCAATTATTGTTAAAATAATTAACACTTTCAAGAGATTTAATGCTGTATCCTTTATCCTTTTATCAGGCATTATAGAGTTAAAATTATTAATCAGCAAATGCAACTGTCACAGACAATCAGATAATCAGATGGAGTACAAATACACCAAATAGCACACATAAAGTAACATTAAAATAATAAACAATGAATAGGATTAAAAAAAAATCTAAATAAATGGATAAAAACATAAAATTATCTATTTTAGTTATTCAATTATTGTTAAAATAATTAACACTTTCAAGAGATTTAATGCTGTATCCTTTATCCTTTTATCAGGCATTATAGAGTTAAAATTATTAATCAGCAAATGCAAAATGCATACATTAATACATTATTAAATGAAGCCCTTTAATTAAGCGATGAAGTCACAGAATGCATATTTTATTTTATTTTTCTCATTTAACTAAGTGATCTCATATAAATAAAAGTTGGGAACTGAATTTATTGGAAATGACATTAAAATAAGAATATCCAAACGTTTAATGTGATGTGGTCTGGGTGCCTCGCCCCATAAATAAGTGGATCAGTAGTTACTCTGTAATTGTATTGAGGAGACGTTTGGCGTCACGGAATGATGTCGATTGGGCGGTTCTGAAGAAAAGGACCATTAATGAGGAGGGGGCAGATTCCGCAGCCCAAAAATAACGTTTATCTCTGGGTGAAAACTGCACAAATTAAAGTTTTCTTCCAATATTTCCTGGTAATGTTTTTATTGAAAAACTTGCGACATATCTTCCAATATTTCCTATCTAGGGGGATGTTAATTAGAAGTCTGTTTTTAAGGTAAAGTAATACAATAATACAGTCTATTTAAACCCAAAGAGCTGAACTGCTGAAACACGCAAAATATACGCAAGGATAATAAACACACACATTCATACAAGATTTGTTGTGATTTTATGTATGGATACCCAGTCCATATTAAACACATTAAGAATCCTGTAATGTAGACAACAGCATTCGCACATTATATTTTATATTATATTAAAAATAGTTATTAAATATTTAACATTTCATGATAATTATTTTAGTCCAAATGGTTTTAAATTATTACATAATCTTTTCTAAAAGTTAAATAAAAATGTTGTACCTTTGCTAGAATCCCCTACACCCCCGTTTCTTTTTATAGGATTGTATCAGGGACATTTAAACTTTTTAACATGGTGCAATGATCTTTTATTTTTGTTTAGTTAATAGTCATTAGCCACACCTCCACATTCAGACACACCCACAAAGCTATAAGGCCCCACCTCCTTGTCCAGAGGACAGCACTTTTCAACCAGTGGTTCTTCAGATGTTGTGTAACTACAACTCCCAGCATGCTCAAAAGCTTAGGCATAGATGAAAGCTGACACAGCATGCTGGTACTTGTAGTTTCACAAGAGATTGGCCAGGCTTGCACCAGTAGCTTTAGACCTGGAGCATGGAAGACACGAAGATTTACTAAACTTCCCAAAGCAACCATAGCAACCAATCAGATCCTAGATGATCTTCTCTAGTATGTAATTGGAAAGTGAGAGCCAGAATCTGATTGGTTGCTATAGGCAACATCTCCACTTTTTTTCTTTTGAGGCGTTTAGTACATTTAGCCCTAAGCCTCGCACCTCTGTGAGGCCACTGGTTAATGCTGAATTAACAGCAGGTAACGTATCCAGACCAAAAGAATTCATATTATTTATGGAATTCGGACTTTTTCTTGATGCTCTCTCTGCAATCCGCTCATGTACATAATAAATTATCCGCCATTATTTTGCAGCTTTACATTTTAATATTCCACCTGCCCGTCTCCATAAATAAAGACGGTTTGACGCCAAATGACGTCCACGATCCTAATGGAATTATCCCAGGAAAAAGGGGCGGGTTAGATAAATACAGCCAAACGACATGTCTGGCGGGGGAAAAGGTAAGGGGTCACAGGTCAGCGCAAATTCTAATTATTTATCTCTGTAATAACATAATAGACGGAATATATTACTTGTCAGTAACCTTGATGTACAGAAAAATAAAAAATAAAACGAGCGGATCGCAGCGGGTTCCAGGATATATGAGCGAGTAATGGGCTGGACGCATCCGAGGAATAGAAGAACGTTTCTTATGTTAATGAACGACCTTCAGAGAGAGCACAAGGACACGGGCTATGCAAATGAGCTGGGACACCATTGGTGCTTTGTAAACTTAACCCTAGCTCTGCCATGGGAGATTGAACACAATTCAGGGGTAAACGTTTCCGTCTGACTTGTTTTTGCGGAATCGCCCAGGTCGCTTTGACAAGCGCGGAACGGGACTGATTCAGAGTGAGAGGACGCTGAAATACACTGTGCTATTGTGTGTGGACAGGCGTCTATACGTGCAGAGAGTTAAAGGAAAGTAAGAGGTGCCACGACGAGGGCCAACAAACCCGACCCAGGCGATACCATTGGCAGAAGTGCGCAGAAATGTCTGGATCATTCGCACCATAATAATAATAATAATAATAATAATAACAACAACACACAGAATCACAATCACAGAATCACAATCACAGACTCACAATCACAGACTCACAATCACAGACTCACAATCACAGAGAATCACAGAGAATCACAGAGAATCACAGACAATCACAGACAATCACAGAGAATCACGATCACAGAGAATCCCAATCACAGAGAATCCCAATCACAGAGAATCCCAATCACAGAGAATCCCAATCACAGAGAATCACAATCACAGAGAATCACAATCACAGAGAATCACAATCACAGACTCACAATCACAGACTCACAATCACAGAGAATCACAGACAATCACAGAGAATCACAGAGAATCACAGACAATCACAGAGAATCAGAATCACAGAATCACAATCACAGACAGACAATCACAGAGAATCACAATCACAGACAGACAATCACAGAGAATCACAATCACAGACAGAGAATCACAATCACAGAGAATCACAATCACAGAATCACAGACAATTACAGAGAATCAAAATCACAGAATCACAATCACAGACAATCACAATCAAAGAATCACAATCACAGAATCACAGACAATTACAGAATGATAGACAATCACAGAGAATCACAGAGAATCACAGACAATCACAGACAATCACAATCACAATCACAGAAAATCAGAATCACAGAATCGTAATCACAGAGAATCACAAACACAGAGAATCACAATCACAGACAATCACAGAGAATCACAATCACAGACAGAATCACAGAGAATCACAAACACCGAGAATCACAATCACAGAGAATCACAAACACAGAGAATCACAGACAATCACAGAGAATCACAATCACAGATAATTACAGAGAATCACAGACAATTACAGAGAATCACAATCACAGACAATCACAATCACAGAGAATCACAATCACAGAGAATCACAATCACAGACAGACAATCACAGAGAATCACAATCACAGAGAATCACAATCACAGATAGACAATCACAGAGAATCACAGAGAATCACAATCACAGACAATCACAATCACAAAGAATCACAATCACAGAATCCCAATCACAGACAATTACAGAGACTCAAAATCACAGAATCACAATCACAGAGTCCTAATCACAGAGTCACAATCACAGAGTCACAATCACAGACAATCACAATCAAAGAATCACAATCACAGAATCACAGACAATAACACAATCACAGACAATCACAGACAATTACAGAGAATCACAATCACAGAATCACAATCACAGAGACAATCACAGAGAATCACAATCACAGAGAATCACAGACAATTACAGAGAATCACAATCACAGATAATTACAGAGAATCACAGACAATTACAGAGAATCACAATCACAGAGAATCACAATCATAGAGAATCACAATCACAGACAGACAATTACAGAGAATCACAATCACAGACAGACAATTACAGAGAATCACAATCACAGAAAGACAATTACAGAAAACAACAATCACAGACAATCAAAGAGAATCACAATCACAGACAGACAATTACAGAAAATCAAAGAGAATCACAGTCACAGAGAATCACAATCACAGACAGACAATTACAGAAAATCACAATCACAGACAATAAAAGAGAATCACAATCACTTAAAGACAATCACAGAGAATCACAATCACAGACAGACAATTACAGAGAATCACAATCACAGACAATCAAAGAGAATCACAATCACAGACAGAGAATCACAATCACAGACAGACAATTACAGAGAATCACAATCACAGACAGACAATCACAGAGAATCACAATCACAGACAATCACAGATTGGCTCTGCTGCCCTGAAATGAGAAGAGGCTACTGCAAAGGTAAGTTCTGGGTGAAAGGAAAGTCTGGCACTGTGCCTGGCATGTATTACATGTGGGGTATATTATGACATGTATTCCATGTGGGGTATATTATGACATGTATTACACGTGGGGTATATTATGACATGTATTACACGTGGGGTATATTATGAAATGTATTACATGTGGGGTATATTATGAAATGTATTACACGTGGGGTATATTATGAAATGTATTACACCAGACTCACAATCACAGACTCACAATCACAGACTCACAATCACAGACTCACAATCACAGACTCACAATCACAGACTCACAATCACAGACTCACAATCACAGACTCACAATCACAGACTCACAATCACAGACTCACAATCACAGACTCACAATCACAGACTCACAATCACAGACTCACAATCACAGACTCACAATCACAGACTCACAATCACAGACTCACAATCACAGACTCACAATCACAGACTCACAATCACAGACTCACAATCACAGACTCACAATCACAGACTCACAATCACAGACTCACAATCACAGACTCACAATCACAGACTCACAATCACAGACTCACAATCACAGACTCACAATCACAGACTCACAATCACAGACTCACAATCACAGACTCACAATCACAGACTCACAATCACAGACTCACAATCACAGACTCACAATCACAGACTCACAATCACAGACTCACAATCACAGACTCACAATCACAGACTCACAATCACAGACTCACAATCACAGACTCACAATCACAGACTCACAATCACAGACTCACAATCACAGACTCACAATCACAGACTCACAATCACAGACTCACAATCACAGACTCACAATCACAGACTCACAATCACAGACTCACAATCACAGACTCACAATCACAGACTCACAATCACAGACTCACAATCACAGACTCACAATCACAGACTCACAATCACAGACTCACAATCACAGACTCACAATCACAGACTCACAATCACAGACTCACAATCACAGACTCACAATCACAGACTCACAATCACAGACTCACAATCACAGACTCACAATCACAGACTCACAATCACAGACTCACAATCACAGACTCACAATCACAGACTCACAATCACAGACTCACAATCACAGACTCACAATCACAGACTCACAATCACAGACTCACAATCACAGACTCACAATCACAGACTCACAATCACAGACTCACAATCACAGACTCACAATCACAGACTCACAATCACAGACTCACAATCACAGACTCACAATCACAGACTCACAATCACAGACTCACAATCACAGACTCACAATCACAGACTCACAATCACAGACTCACAATCACAGACTCACAATCACAGACTCACAATCACAGACTCACAATCACAGACTCACAATCACAGACTCACAATCACAGACTCACAATCACAGACTCACAATCACAGACTCACAATCACAGACTCACAATCACAGACTCACAATCACAGACTCACAATCACAGACTCACAATCACAGACTCACAATCACAGACTCACAATCACAGACTCACAATCACAGACTCACAATCACAGACTCACAATCACAGACTCACAATCACAGACTCACAATCACAGACAGACAAAGAGAATCCCAATCACAGACAGACAATCCCAGAGAATCCCAATCACAGACAGACAATCCCAGAGAATCCCAATCCCAGAGAATCCCAATCCCAGAGAATCCCAATCCCAGAGAATCCCAATCCCAGACTCACAATCACAGACTCACAATCACAGAATCACAATCACAGAGAATCACAATCACAGAGAATCACAATCACAGAGAATCACAATCACAGACAGACAATCACAGATAATTACAGAGAATAAAAATGGCAGAATCACAATCACAGAGAATCACAATCACAGAATCACAGACAATTACAGAGAATCGCAATCACAGAGAATCACAATCACAGAGAATCACAATCACAGAGACAATCACAGAATCACAATCACAGACAAAATCACAGAGAATCACAAACACAGAGAATCACAATCACAGACAGACATTTACAGAGAATCACAGACAATTACAGAGAATCACAATCACAGACAATCACAGAGAATCACAATCACAGACACACAATTACAAAAAACAACGATCACAGACAATCAAAGAGAATCACAATCACTTACATACAATCACAGAGAATCACAATCACAGACAGACAATTACAGAGAATCACAGAGAGACAATCACAGACAATCACAATCAATCACAGACAATCACAGACAATCACAATCACAGACAATCACAGATTGGCTCTGCTGCCCTGAAATGAGAAGAGGCTACTGCAAAGGTAAGTTCTGGGTGAAAGGAAACTCTGGCACTGTCTGGCATGTATTACACGTGGGGTATATTATGAAATGTATTACACGTGGGGTATATTATGGCATGTATTACACGTGGGGTATATTATGGCATGTATTACATGTGGGGTATATTATGACATGTATTACATGTGGGGTATATTATGACATGTATTACATGTGGGGTATATTATGAAATGTATTACACGTGGGGTATATTATGAAATGTATTACATGTGGGGTATATTATGAAATGTATTACACGTGGGGTATACCATAAATGTATTTATAACACCAGAGCTTTTATCCGTATTCAGCGCCCGGCGAAAGAAGGAAATATGGCGCCCCCTAGACTTCATCTGTGACATCCCGAGCAGCGCCCTTTCACCTTTGCCCCCTGGGCGCTTGTTCCTATCGCTGACCCCTAGACACTGCACGGCCGTAACATTCATTCCTTTTGGATCAAGCCCTAAGATGGGCTTACGTCTGCTTGCGTGGACGCCATTTTGTATCACACATGCTCATAGCGCGCCCTCCATACGTATACCGTAATTATCACCAGAAACGTGGTGTCCTTGGCGAATGGGTCGTACTTTCCACCGCCGCACAAAATGACGCCTTGATCTCCAATTATGTCTGAATTTCCTCTAAATCGTTAAGTATAAATCGCAGCTTTTCCTGCGAGAAGCGGCAGCAATATAAAACCTTTCAGCGCCGCTATTAACCTTCTACTCTTCACTTAATATCTTGCTCATAAGGAGTTTTAAATGAGTGTTTTAAATGAAATCAATAAATTACGTGTAATAATATTCCACTTGTCATTTTTTTTTTTTGCACGGGAGAAAAAAAAAATCGCTTTAAGAAATATTTTCCCCGCCATCACCTATGTTCCAATTCCTTTGCCATATAACACTTGTTCTAATATTAAAATGGCAGCTGGCGTATAAATTCTGAATCATTAGCACTCTTTATTGATTTCCCGCTAGCCGCGCTGCCGGCCGGAAGGCCTGAATATCACTCTATTGAATTGAGATTCATTTCCTATTTCAGGGTCAAAGACCAGGACCCCCTGAGCTTGAACCTCTCCACGCCTCGAGCTGATCAATACTCGGGAGATAAATTCGCTTTTGGCGGCTGAAAAAGATTAAGTGGTCGTAAATCCAACATATAAAAAAAAAAATAGTCAAGAAGCCGTCGAGCGAAGAGTCGGTCAGTGATGGGGGCGATAACAATGGGGACGCGATTCCAAACGTGGAACTAAAGTACGGTAATTGTAACAAGGTATTTACTGTAATGGGGGAGACTTTTTCTGTCTCCCATGAATCAATAATATGAATAGTTATTTTTATCGGCTGATCAAAATCTAAATAAGCAAATTAACGGATATTGTGAGGTTGCTCAGGACACACTTCCGTATATTTGGGAATGTCTGGCACACTCTTAAGTGTTTACATTGACTACAAAGATTTAGGTTTTTTTCTATTAATATCTACATTAATGTCACGTTTTTATCTGTAATTCACTTGGCGTAATGCTGGATCAATAGCTGCTTAATGCCCATTTAAAAGGTGCCGCCCCAGGGTGAAGCCTATATAGCAAACACTGAAGGCCAGATTTACTAAGCTGCAGGTTTGGAAAAGTGGAGATGTTGCCCATAGCAACCAATTAGATTCCAGCTGACATTCTCTAGTGTGTAATAGGAAAGTGAGAGCTAGAATCTGATTGGTTGCTATAGGCAACATCTCCACTTTTGCAAACCCGCAGCTTAGTAAATCTGGTCAATTAGACCCTGACTCCCAACATTGGGGGCATGGAAGTCGGGAAAGGGGGCGTGACTAAGCCATAAAAGGGGTGCAGTCAGAGACGTGGAGAGGGTGTGGTCACACCCAGGGGAGGGCCTAGCACGCTTAGTTGCCTTATAGCTCCTCCCCTCTGGCAGGTGTACAATGCTGCTCTGTATAGCAGGACACGCCTCCCAGCCTCTGCCCCAACGAGGACAAAGCTCTCCTAAACGTGGGACTGTCCCGCCAGAAGCATAGACGCATCTCAGCGCCAAATCCTCATCGCGCACGTCCCATCAGCATTAAACAACGTGCAATACACCCTTATATGAGGTTTACCAACTATGAAAGAGACAAATCTGAATAAATGCATTACCCAGCGGCTGTATATTCACGGATACAACGGCTCTTAATGGTGTTTATTCTCCTACAAACACCATTAGTGACCATTTACGAGTGTAGTGAGCGGACAAAGAGCGGCAGAATTACTGTGCGCCATAAAACGGAGGGACGCGGCGCGTGTTACAAGCGGAATCACCTCGCAGACTTCTCTACCTCTTTGTATAATTAAACTCAGCCATGTCCTATGGAGCTCATTAACATACGCAGCGGGAGGGGGAGGGGCGCTTTGCAGATCCGAAGATTTGGCACTGGTCGCTTTATTAAACAAATGGCGGCAGCAGTTGGGGCGCCCGTAAATCCTGGCTCGCGTAATCTGCATCCCGCCGGTCACATTGGATAAATATTCATGTGGACGGACCCTCGCTGAACAGGCAGAAACCGGCGTCTAAAGGAGGACGAAGCAATGCGATACCCAGGACTGCAACGCACCCAATGGCGGAGGTCGCACTGCGCATCCTCAGAAACCGCGTACACGCCTACAAGCAAGGCCGCAGCTGGCGCGGAGACCGCAGGTGTTCAGAAGGGGGCTCATTTGCCGTTCCGGTAATCGCTATCTTAAAGTTGAAGCTGACGACATTTTTACGTCCGTTATATCAGTTTCCGCAGGATTCGGGTTTAGAAAACGTTTATCTCGGAATAAGTAAATCGGCAAAATTCAACAACCCGACCGCCATTCTCCCCGGGGCCGGCTGCGATGTAATATGTTCCCGGTACCCAGCATGCTTTAACTGTACAGAAATAGCTGATACCTGACAGGGCATGCTGGGAGTCGTAGTTTCAGAATATCTGGAGAGCCACAGGCTGGACAGGCCGTCTTTACACCCAGATCCGCTGTACCCCCGTTACTGTTTAGGATTTGGATTAGGGCCACAGTTAGGATTGTGGTTAGGATTAGGGCCACAGTTAGGATTAGGGCCACAATTAGATTATGGTTAGGATTAGGGCCACAGTTAGGATTGGGGTTAGGATTAGGGCCACAATTAGCATTATGGTTAGGATTAGGGCCACAGTTAGGATTATGGTTAGGATTAGGGCCACAGTTAGGATTAGGATTAGGGCCACAATTAGGATTATGGTTAGGATTAGGGCCACAGTTAGGATTGGGGTTAGGATTAGGGCCACAATTAGCATTATGGTTAGGATTAGGGCGACAATTAGGATTAGGATTAGGGTCACAGTTAGGATTAGGGCCACAGTTAGGATTAGGGTTAGGGCCATAGTTAGGATTAGGGTCACAGTTAGGATTAGGGT
>WWET01012175.1:0-10004 GCA_011038615.1 Limnodynastes dumerilii
GTGAGAGAAAATAGATAACAGAGTACAGGGAGAGAGAGAGAGGTGTCAGCTATTTACCTGAGGAGACATGACAGACGTGGGAGAGGAGCACAGGACAGATGAGTGCAGCTGAATAAAGTGCTGGTGACTGGTTTATGTCTTGGGGGTGAAGAGCAAGGTGACAAAATGGAGACTCCCAGGCTCACGCAGCGCTGTCTGTCCTCAGGAATAAGTTGAGGTTGGAGATAGGGATAATTGGGGAATGAAGATAAATACTGGGCTGTGATATTGTTGTTGCACTGTGTGGGGTATTACTAAGCACTGGGGAGGAAACAATATGAGCCGGCAGCCATTTTGTGAAAGTAATCGCCTCGGGAACGGTCAGTGTTGATGTCATGTAATAAATGCGCTGGAGCAGATTCCACACCATATTATGTCCAGTGTATATTGTGTAGTGGTGGGCAGGGGGTTTCCCAAATCTCCCCCTGGTGACCATAGTACCAGCCGCTCCCCAGAGGATCCACGTCAAGATTTGGGTGGAGGCGCCGAACGCTAAGGAGAGGTGAAAAGAACCCGAATACATTTACATGCACCCCACTTTCCTGCGCACAGGTTAAAGGGGGAGGGGGTGTTACACACGTGATCTGGGGACATTACTGTGTGCCATCATCACATGACATAGGAATATTAATTTGTGACATCATCATGTAATTTGGTGACATTACAGTGTTATATAATCATGGGATCTGCGTACATTACTCTGCAATATAATTGTGATCTGGGGATATTAGTGACATAATCATGTGATCTGGGGACAATACTGTATAACATAATCATGTGATCTGAGGACATTACTGTGTAATATAATGATTTGGGGAAATTACTGTGACATAATCATGTAATCTCTGGACAATACTGTGCATTATAATTGATATTAGGACATAATCGTGATCTGGGGACATTAATATGTGATATAACTTTGTGATCTGGGCATATTACTGTGTGACATAATTATGTGATTTGGGCATAATCACATGTGGATGATGGTGAAGACATATTCCAGCATCTAGAGGATTTGGCGGTGCCCCTTCTGGGAAGAGTTGGCAGCATCCGGGCAGAGTAAGGACGCCCGTGCGGTGCGCCAGCTGGGATGGCAGAGCAGGTAGGGGCCAATCGGCCAAAACTTCTTCAGTCTGTATGATATAAGGCATCTGATCTGGAGACATTACTGTGTGACTATAATATTACTGTGTGGCATAGTTATGTGGTCTGGGGACAATATTGTGCATTATAGTTGATATGGGGACATTACTGTATGACATAGGAATATTAATGTGTGACATCATCATGTGATCTGGGGACATTACTGTGCAATATAATTGTGATCTGGGGACAGTACTATGCAATATAATTGTGATCTGGGGACATTACTGTGTGACATAATTATGTGATTTGGGACATTACTGTGTGACGCAATTATGTGTTCTGGGGACATTACTGTGTGGCATAATTATGTGATTTGGGGACATTACTGTGTGGCATAACTATGTGATTTGGGGACATTACTGTGTGGCATAACTATGTGATTTGGGGACATTACTGTGTGGCATAACTATGTGATTTGGGGACATTACTGTGTGGCATAACTATGTGATTTGGGGACATTACTGTGTGGCATAACTATGTGATTTGGGGACATTACTGTGTGGCATAACTATGTGATTTGGGGACATTACTGTGTGGCATAACTATGTGATTTGGGGACATTACTGTGTGGCATAACTATGTGAGATGGTGAAGTTCCAGCATCTAGAGGATTTGGCGGTGCCCTTTCTGGGAAGAGTTGGCAGCATCCGGGCAGAGTAAGGACGCCCGTGCGGTGCGCCAGCTGGGACGGCAGAGCAGGTAGGGGCCAATCGGCCAAAACTTCTTCAGTCTGTATGATATAAAGCATATGATCAGGAGACATTACTGTGTGACATAATCATGTGAACTGGGGACATTAATATGTGACATAGCTTTGTGATCTGGGGTCATTACTGTGTGACATGAATGTGTTTTGTGGAAATAACTGTGCATTATAATAATCTTAGAAGAAAACATTACTGTGACATCATCATATAATCTTGGGAAATTACTGTGTAACAAAATCATGTGATATGGAGACATTACTGTGTGGCATCATCATGTGATCTGGGGATATTACTATGTAACATAATCATGTGATCTGGGGGCTGTATTATGTGATATAATCATATGCCCTGGGGACATTACTGTGTGACATAATCATGTGATCTGGGGACATTACTGTGTGACATAATCATGTGACCTGGAGACATTACTGTGTGACATAATTATGTGATTTGGGGATATTACTGTGTGGTATTATCATGTGATCTGGGGACATTACTGTGTGACATAATCATGTGACCTGGAGACATTACTGTGTGACATAATTATGTGATTTGGGGATATTACTGTGTGGTATTATCATGTGATCTGGGGACATTACTGTGTGACATAATTATGTGATTTGGGGATATTACTGTGTGGTATTATCATGTGATCTGGGGACATTACTGTGTGACATAATCATGTGACCTGGAGACATTACTGTGTGACATAATTATGTGATTTGGGGATATTACTGTGTGGTATTATCATGTGATCTGGGGACATTACTGTGTGACATAATCATGTGACCTGGAGACATTACTGTGTGACATAATTATGTGATTTGGGGATATTACTGTGTGGTATTATCATGTGATCTGGGGACATTACTGTGTGACATAATCATGTGACCTGGAGACATTACTGTGTGACATAATTATGTGATTTGGGGATATTACTGTGTGGTATTATCATGTGATCTGGGGACATTACTGTGTGACATAATCATGTGACCTGGAGACATTACTGTGTGACATAATTATGTGATTTGGGGATATTACTGTGTGGTATTATCATGTGATCTGGGGACATTACTGTGTGACATAATCATGTGACCTGGAGACATTACTGTGTGACATAATTATGTGATTTGGGGATATTACTGTGTGGTATTATCATGTGATCTGGGGACATTACTGTGTGACATAATCATGTGACCTGGAGACATTACTGTGTGACATAATTATGTGATTTGGGGATATTACTGTGTGGTATTATCATGTGATCTGGGGACATTACTGTGTGACATAATCATGTGACCTGGAGACATTACTGTGTGACATAATTATGTGATTTGGGGATATTACTGTGTGGTATTATCATGTGATCTGGGGACATTACTGTGTGACATAATCATGTGACCTGGAGACATTACTGTGTGACATAATTATGTGATTTGGGGATATTACTGTGTGGTATTATCATGTGATCTGGGGACATTACTGTGTGACATAATCATGTGACCTGGAGACATTACTGTGTGACATAATTATGTGATTTGGGGATATTACTGTGTGGTATTATCATGTGATCTGGGGACATTACTGTGTGACATAATCATGTGACCTGGAGACATTACTGTGTGACATAATTATGTGATTTGGGGATATTACTGTGTGGTATTATCATGTGATCTGGGGACATTACTGTGTGACATAATCATGTGACCTGGAGACATTACTGTGTGACATAATTATGTGATTTGGGGATATTACTGTGTGGTATTATCATGTGATCTGGGGACATTACTGTGTGACATAATCATGTGACCTGGAGACATTACTGTGTGACATAATTATGTGATTTGGGGATATTACTGTGTGGTATTATCATGTGATCTGGGGACATTACTGTGTGACATAATCATGTGACCTGGAGACATTACTGTGTGACATAATTATGTGATTTGGGGATATTACTGTGTGGTATTATCATGTGATCTGGGGACATTACTGTGTGACATAATCATGTGACCTGGAGACATTACTGTGTGACATAATTATGTGATTTGGGGATATTACTGTGTGGTATTATCATGTGATCTGGGGACATTACTGTGTGACATAATCATGTGACCTGGAGACATTACTGTGTGACATAATTATGTGATTTGGGGATATTACTGTGTGGTATTATCATGTGATCTGGGGACATTACTGTGTGACATAATCATGTGACCTGGAGACATTACTGTGTGACATAATTATGTGATTTGGGGATATTACTGTGTGGTATTATCATGTGATCTATTGTACCCATCTTATAGACTCTGCACTGTACCCAGAATATAGGCTCTGCACTGTACCTGGAACATAGGCTCTGCACTGTACCCATCTTATAGGCTCTGCACTGTACCTGGAACATAGGCTCTACATTGTACCCATCTTATAGGCTCTGCACTGTACCCAAAATATAGGCTCTGCACTGTACCTGGAACATAGGCTCTGCACTGTACCCAGAATATAGGGCTCTGCACTGTACCCATCTTATAGGCTCTGCACTGTACCTGGAACATAGGCTCTACACTGTACCCATCTTATAGGCTCTGCACTGTACCCAGAATATAGGCTCTGCACTGTACCTGGAACATAGGCTCTGCACTGTACCCAGAATATAGACTCTGCACTGTACCTGGAACATAGGCTCTGCACTGTACCCAGAATATAGGCTCTGCACTGTGCCCATTTTATAGGCTCTGCATTGTACCCATCTTATAGACTTTGCATTGTACCCATCTTATAGGCTCTGCACTGTACCCAGAATATAGGCTCTGCACTGTATTCAGAATATAGGCTCTGCACTGTACTCAGAATATAGGCTCTGTGCTGTAGCCATCTTATAGGCTCTGCACTGTGCCCATTTTATAGGCCCTGCATTGTACTCATCTTATAGGCTCTGCATTGTACCCATCTTATAGACTCTGCACTGTACCCATTTTATAGGCTCTGCACTGTACCCATCTTATAGGCTCTGCACTGTACCCGGAACATAGGCTCTGTACTGTACCCATTTTATAGGCTGTGCTCTGGCTCTGTACTGTACCCATTTTATAGGCTGTGCTCTGTGCCAGTTGTTTGTGTGCAGTGTAAGAGGCCTGGGTGTAGATAATAGAGGGGTTCCGGATTAGGATTGGCAGATGGCCATGGGTTACTTCCCTCCGGTCTCCTGGGCACAGCTGAGATGCCAGTCTCGCCATGTAATATCACCCGTGTCCAGAGAGGTCATGTGACCTGGGTGTGTGCCGTGAAATAACGACAGAAGGCGGATTTGTAAGGAAAATGTTTTGTTATCGTCGCATTCCAGGAATTTCATTCCAACTATGTGAGAAAGTATAAATGACATCACGAGGATGGCGACAGACTGCGCGGGGTGGGAGGAGCCTAAATATACATAAATATCTCATATTATGGTCTATAACGTGTACTGACATGGAGGACGGAAAACCAATCGCATTCCTCAGAGATGCAGGGCAGATGTCTGGGAGGAGACCAGGAAAACCTGTCCTGTTTGTCCGGTCAGGTCTTGCTTGCAGACACATGGGATATAACGATTCATGGATCCTGACTGATGAAGACACTGATAAGGAAGGGCAATCCCTTTACCACGTTACCAGAGACGAGCGGTTCCTGGGCGCCGGCAACAGACACGACATGGAGACCACGTGAGATGTGGCAGTCTCGCCACCTGGAGGGATGATACTGCAATGAAACGCAGCGATTGGTCACGATCCCTCACCCACCTATAGGAAGGAGGTCAGAGAATGAGACCTTGACCTCCGTGTCCACCATGAAGAGATGGAAGAGGGAAACACGCCCTCTACAGGCCGCTAGATGGAAGGCGACATTGTCCATAAATGTCATAGTGGCTTCATGGCGATTGTAATGAATTGCGCTCCTAGAACAGCGTCTACGGCTGCCATTTCCCTGCATGTATTAAATATCTGACGGAAGATCGCGGTGTATCTGCAAGACACAAGAACCGTTCCTTCATTATCACTAATCCTGTCACCTTTATAACGGTATCTTTCCATACATGTATGTGCTATAACCTGTAACACACATGTATGTGCTATGACCTGTAACACACATGTATGTAGTATGACCTGTAACACGCATGTATGTGGTATGACCTGTAACCATACATGTATGTGGCTTCTATGGCTAGCATAGCATGTAGCATGACCTGTAACCATAAATGTACTTAGTGTGACCTGTCACCACACATGTATGTGGCTTTTATGGCTATTGTAGTGTGTAGTATGACCTGTAACCACACATGTATGTATTATGACCTGTAACACGCATGTATGTGGTATAACCTGTAATCATACATGTATGTGACTTCTATGGCTAGCATAGCATGTAGTATGACCTGTAACCATAAATGTACTTAGTGTGACCTGTCACTACACATGTATGTGGCTTTTATGGCTAGCGTAGTGTGTAGTATGACCTGTAACCACACATGTATGTAGTATGACCTGTAACCACACATGTATGTAGTATGACTTGTAACACACATGTATGTAGTATGACCTGTAACACACGTGTGTAGTATGACCTGTAACACACGTGTGTAGTATGACCTGTCACCACACATGTATGTGGCTCCTATGGCTAGCATAGAATGTAGTATGACCTGTAACCATACATGTATGTGGCTTTTATGGCTAGCATAGTGTGTAATATGACCTGTAACCATACATGTATGTGGTATGACCTGTAACCACACATGTATGTGGTATGACCTGTAACCACACATGTATATAGTATGACCTGTAACCATACATGTATGTGGCTCCTATGGCTAGCATAGCATGTAGTATGACCTGTAACCGGTCCTATGACATCCAGCAGTGACAATGATACAGTGTCAGACTTACGGAGAAGTTCTTGCAGGTGATTGGACGTTAATCTGGGGGGTCCTCCTGTAACGACAGGGAAACATCGGTAATACAGTCACATGGACCAGTAGCCAGTCCCGGCTTACCCCTCACACCCCAGACACCATACAAATTACCCCTCACACCCCAGACACCATACAAATTACCCCTTACACCCCAGACACCATACAAATTACCCCTCACACCCCAGACACACCACAAGTTACCCCTCACACCCCAGACACACCACAACTTACCCCTCACACCCCAGACACATCACAACATCCCCCTCACCCCACAGCCAACACAACTATGTACTGTACATGTGGGGTGATAGAGGTGAGGTAGGTGTACTCTGTACTGTACATGTGGGGTGATAGAGGTGAGGTAGGTGTACTCTGTACTGTACATGTGGGGTGATAGAGGTGAGGTAGGTGTACTCTGTACTGTACATGTGGGGTGATAGAGGTGAGGTAGGTGTACTCTGTACTGTACATGTGGGGTGATAGAGGTGAGGTAGGTGTACTCTGTACTGTACATGTGGGGTGATAGAGGTGAGGTAGGTGTACTCTGTACTGTACATGTGGGGTGATAGAGGTGAGGTAGGTGTACTCTGTACTGTACATGTGGGGTGATAGAGGTGAGGTAGGTGTACTCTGTACTGTACATGTGGGGTGATAGAGGTGAGGTAGGTGTACTCTGCACTGTACATGTGGGGTAGGTGTACTCTGTACTATACATGTGGGATGATAGAGGTGAGGTAGGTGTACTCTGCACTGTACATGTGGGGTAGGTGTACTCTGTACTGTACATGTGGGGTGATAGAGGTGAGGTAGGTGTACTCTGCACTGTACATGGGGTGGTGATAGAGGTGAGGTAGGTGTACTATGTACTGTACATGTGGGGTGATAGAGGTGAGGTAGGTATACTCTGTACTGTACACACCCTCCTGGCAGGTGGCTCCTATAAATCCATTCAGACAGAGGCAGTGGCCGCTCTCAGGGTGGCATTGGGAGTCCCAGCCGCAGTCACAGCTGAGGGAGCAGTTTGGGCCGTAGTGCTGGCTCCTGCACTCTGTGGAGGGAGGGGGCTCAGAATTATTGAAGTATTGGTCCGAGCATCTCAGGCTCTTACCCATAATCCCTTTCTCCCCCTACAGATCATCTCACAGGGTAAGTCCATGTAATAAAAATTAGTAATAATTGTAAGCATCAGGCTATAGGTCTGATCGTTATCCTGGAGTCGAGCTTTCTGCTGGCTATCCCTGTCATGACAGCTGTCCTTGACTGCCCTCTGCTGGCTTTCCCTGTCATGACATCTGTCTTAGACTGCCCTCTGCTGGCTTTTCCTGTCATGACATCTGTCCTAGACTGCCCTCTGCTGGCTTTCCCTGTCATGACATCTGTCCTAGACTGCCCTCTGCTGGCTTTCCCTGTCATGACATCTGTCCTAGACTGCCCTCTGCTCGTTGTCCCTGTCATAACATCTGTCCTAGTCATAACATCTGTCCTAGACTGCCCTCTGCTGGCTTTCCCTGTCATAACATCTGTCCTAGTCACAACATCTGTCCTAGACTGCCCTCTGCTGGCTTTCCCTATCATGACAACTGTCCTAGACTGCCCTCTGCTGGCTTTCACTGTCATAACATCTATTCTAGACTGCCCTCTTCTGGCTTTCCCTGTCATGTCAACTGTCCTAGACTACCCTCTGCTAGCTTTCACTGTCATGACATGTATCCTAGCCTGCCCTCTGCTGGCTTTCCCTGTCATGACATGTATCCTAGCCTGCCCTCTGCTGGCTTTCCCTGTCATGACATCTATCCTAGACTGCCCTCTGCTGGCTTTCCCTGTCATAACATCTGTCCTAGACTGTCCTCTGCTGGCTTTCCCTTTAATGACATCTGTTCTAGACTGCCCTCTGCTGGCTTTCCCTGTCATGTCATCTGTCTTCGACTGCCCTCTGCTGGCTTTCCCTTTAATGACATCTGTCCTAGATTGCCCTCTGCTGGCTTTCCCTGTCATAACATCTGTCTTAGACTGCCCTCTGCTGGCATTCCCTGTCATGACATCTGTCTTAGACTTCCCTCTGCTGGCTTTCCCTGTCATGACATCTGTCCTAGTCATAACATCTGTCCTAGACTGCCCTCTGCTGGCTTTCCCTGTCATAACATCTGTCCTCGTCTGCCCTCTGCTGGCTTTCCCTTTAATGACATCTGTCCTAGATTGCCCTCTGCTGGCTTTCCCTGTCATAACATCTGTCTTAGACTGCCCTCTGCTGGCATTCCCTGTCATGACATCTGTCTTAGACTGCCCTCTGCTGGCTTTCCCTGTCTTGGCACTCTGTGACTTCATATGCGTTTAGACTCCATTATACTGAATGCGGTCAGGACCAGGAGGACATTGAGGTTATTGGCGTCATCCTCTATGATTTCCCGGGATAATATTTACCAATATAGAGACCTTTGTTGCTCTTTACCTAGATCGCAGGTGTTCCCGGTCTTCCCTGGAGGACACAGACATGTTCCGGTGATTGGATCGCAGGATGCGTTGCCATAGCACTCACACGTCCGCTCGCACATCTCGCCAAACGTCCCCATCTCACAGCCTGAAGCAGAGAGAGAAGACGATAGTGACGCCAGGATTCTGATCCGGTTCCTCTCTATGGGGCAGGGGCTGCAGTCTATATATTGTCCATGTTGCTGGTATAGTGACAGCATAGACTCCATATTGGAGGTATATATTACACAGATGATTATATGTGTTGTGTATTAGTCTGTCCTCCATACGTATTGTAGCATAGTACATAAATATGGATGTATAATATATAATGCACCCCGCTCCGATGGCCTGCCTTTAGCTTGGTTTTCTCTATATTGAATGGCAGACATTTTAGAATATTGTTATGAATGTAATTTTTGCCGGATCCGCCGATTACAGCTCAGGAGAGGTGAGTAACCCTCCGGGGAGTTTTAGTGTTAGGGACAGGGGGGGGGGGCTTAGGGTCAAGCAATGGGGAAGGGGGGTCTTAGGATTAGTTTATAGAGAAGGGAGGGTTAGGGTCAGGCTACAGGGGAGGGTTAGGGTCAAGCTACGGGGAAGGGAGGGTTAGGGTCAGGCTGCAGGGAAGGGAGGGTTAGGGTCAAGCTACGGGGAAGGGAGGGTTAGGGTCAGACTGCGGGGAAGGGAGGGTT
>WWET01012176.1:0-10295 GCA_011038615.1 Limnodynastes dumerilii
ACTCAGCTAAAGGGATGAGGACCAGTATCGCAATCCTCAATGTAGTGGAAGGTTTTCAATAGTCTGTTCTCAGGCTGGTTCTCAGGCTATTTTGCTGTTGTGCCTCCTATGACGGCAAAATATTTTTTTTATAGTTCCACAATAGAACACACAAGTGACCGCTATACAATACACAGAGCACACAATGGGCTGCTATACAATACAGAGAGCAAATAAGTGACTGCTATACAATACACAGAGCACACAATGTGCTGCTATACAATACAGAGAGCAAATAAGTGACCGCTATACAACACATAGAGCACACAATGTACTGCTGTACAATACAAAGAGCAAATAAGTGACCGCTATACAATATAGAGAGCACACAATGTGCTGCTATACAATACGGAGAGCAAATAAGTGACCGCTATACAACACATAGAGCACACAATGTGCTGCTATACAATACAAAGAACAAATAAGTGACCGCTATACAATACACAGAGCACACAATGGGCCTGATCCAGACCTACGACCACAATCGCCCGCGAGCGTAGCGTACGTTCGCCCGGGCGTATAAACTTTCACGCCCATGACACTCCCATTGTTTGTACCTGCTTACGCCGGCTGAACCCTACCCTAAGATTTCCCAGCATCCGTGCGAATTTTCGTACCGATACGCTGGTCGTACGGGGCTTAGCACGCCCATACTGTACAATTTAAATGGCTATCCCCGCCTCTGTGTAGTAACTCGAGCGTTCAGACTATCGTCGTACAAAACGCACGCCCCTTGGGCGGAAAATACGCTTAAAATACGCTCGCTGTACGCTCATGTCCTTCGGACGACCGGAAGTTGTCATACTGCACATGCGCAGTGCGTTTTTTCGCCCGGTTTTACGCTCCCGACCGGCGTACGCTCGTTACTGCTATGAAATATAGGGAGCACGCTAGTTACTGCTATAAAATATAGAGAGCACACTAGTTACTGCTATAAAATAGAGAGCACACTAGTTACTGCTATGAAATATAGAGAGCACGCTAGTTACTGCTATGAAATATAGGGAGCACGCTAGTTACTGCTATAAAATATAGAGAGCACACTAGTTACTGCTATAAAATAGAGAGCACACTAGTTACTGCTATGAAATATAGAGAGCACGCTAGTTACTGCTATGAAATATAGGGAGCACGCTAGTTACTGCTATAAAATATAGAGAGCACACTAGTTACTGCTATAAAATAGAGAGCACACTAGTTACTGCTATGAAATATAGAGAGCACGCTAGTTACTGCTATGAAATATAGGGAGCACGCTAGTTACTGCTATAAAATATAGAGAGCACACTAGTTACTGCTATAAAATAGAGAGCACACTAGTTACTGCTATGAAATATAGAGAGCACGCTAGTTACTGCTATGAAATATAGGGAGCACGCTAGTTACTGCTATAAAATATAGAGAGCACACTAGTTACTGCTATGAAATATAGAGAGCACGCTAGTGTTACTGCTATAAAATAGAGAGCACGCTAGTTACTGCTATGAAATATAGGGAGCACGCTAGTTACTGCTATGAAATATAGGGAGCACGCTAGTTACTGCTATGAAATATAGGGAGCACGCTAGTTACTGCTATAAAATATAGAGAGCACACTAGTTACTGCTATGAAATATAGAGAGCACATAAGTGACCGCTATACAATACACAGAGCACACAATGTGCTGCTGTACAATACAAAGGGCAAATAGGAAGAGTGAAGGCTCAATTGAGCCCGAGGGATATTAAACTCCCTGTTTGGGAGCAGGCATGGCCCCTAATTCACCCTGGTTTAATGTGTAAGAGAGGGGGAGGAGTTCCTGGACGAGTCATACCTGGTATGTAAGGGTCTGCAGCCTGGAGGAGGGTCTCTTTTCTTCAGCTTCTTTTGCCCTCCCTCCCACCCTAAGCTTGTGTTTTTGCCTTGATTAGGCGGTAAGCAATAGCAAGTTGTTATTGTCATCTGTGTTTTGTCATGGCGGCGCCCGGTGCTTTACTGTTTTGAGGAGGGCCCGCGTGAGCGATCGCTGGGTTTTGCTTGGTAAAGGCAGACTTGGCCGTTTTCCGGTCATTGCACTTTGGTGGAGCGCTTGGAGGAGTGGTGTGTGGAATACTAGGTCATCTTGTATTTGTTTATATGCTTGCTATTTGCTTATATTGCCCCCAGTAAATTAATTATATAGTCAAATTCAAGAAAATTCCCCCCTTTCTTAATCCAATAATAAATATGCCAAAATAATTTAATTAATCCAAACAAGTTGTCAGTGTCAATTTATTGTGTGGTGTTTTCTTTTGGGGTGTCTTTGGGTTCATTGCCTGCTCATCAAACATGGGAAGTTTAAGTGACCGCTATACGATACAAAGAGCAAATATGTGACCGCTATACAATATAGGGAGCACACTAGTTACTGCTATAAAATATAGAGAGCACACAAGTGACTGCTATAAAATATAGAGAGCACACAAGTGACTGCTATACAACAAACAGAGCACACAATGTACTGCTGTACAATACAAACAGCAAATAAATGACCGCTATACAATATAGAAAGCACGCTAGTTACTGCTATAAAATATGGAAAGTACACAAGTAACCACTATACAATACACAGAGCACACGATGTGCTGCAGAGAGCAAATAAGTGACCGCTATACAATATAGAGAGCGCACTAGTAACTGCTATACAATACACAGAGCACACGATGTGCTGCAGAGAGCAAATAAGTAACCGCTATACAATATAGAGAGCGCACTAGTAACTGCTATACAATACACAGAGCACACGATGTGCTGCAGAGAGCAAATAAGTAACCGCTATACAATATAGAGAGCGCACCAGTGGCAGCTATACAAAACACTATACAAAACAGTATTGTGTAGCATAAAAATATACAATATAGAGAGCACACCAGTGGCCAGATGTTGTGTAATAGATATTACACACTAATTTATGAATGTATTGAATGAACCGCTTTTCAAAGGAAATAAATACTTTAATTTACCAAGAAAAACAATAATTCAGTTTTTTGTTTATAATTGTTTTACTGCAAATCAATTTGTTTTACTAATAAACCAAGAAAAACAGTAACTTTATAGTTTATAATTTATTTATGGTGGAGAACACCTGGGGCCTCATTTACTCGCTGGCAATTGGTCATTGAATCGTGTCAGTGGATATAATAAGTAAGGTCAGAATGATTTACAGCTGCCTCTTAACAGAAGCTATGACATTTTCTGTGCTGCACATGAATAGTACTTATTTAATGGCCAGTTTATCCTTACTAAGGACAGCACAAAGGACTGAGGAACAGGACCACAACTATCACCAGTCCCTGGTTCATCGCAGGCAGTGCATAACACGTCATGTGCGTGTGTTTGGCCGGCGTTTGAACGTTGACTCCTTCTGAGCAGGAGGTAATTCAAATGTTTTGCCTCAACCGCCCTAACCTCCTGAGCCTTTGGGCGATCATACGCTACGCTCGCGGGCGCTTGCGGTCGTAGGTCTGGATCAGGCCCTTTATGAGCAGGGGCCTGATCCAGAGGTACGATGTAGCGCTGAGCATACTAACGCTCAGCGTTACATCGCTGACTCCCCCTGGCACTCCCCCTGTGCGGGCGTATGGCCCGGGCAACATCTGCCCGGCGCATGCGCATTACGGCTACGGTCGCCGTACTAGCGACGGCGGCCGTAGCTCTGGATCAGGCCCCAGGTTAGGAGGGATTTGGACCCAGCAACATCACGGTCCCATGCAGTGTCTGGGCTGCACAAATTACTTGCAGAGCGGTTGGAATATCACAGGCGACATTTTCACGTTACTTAACTCATATGTCAGAAGCCTCCCTGGTGATATTGCATGATGGGTAATTCCCTGCATGTATTTCTCAGCATTGAGAACACCAATAATTCTGTCCAAATCCCCAATTCCATTTGCTGAAATGCAGCCACAAACTTGCAAGAACCCTTCCCCCTCGTGCTTCACTGTTACTGGCAACATTAGTGTCCCACTCTCCAGCTCCTCATTATTGTCCCACTCTCCAGCTCTTCATTATTGTCCCACTCTCCAGCTCCTCATAATTGTCCTGCTCTACAGCCCCTCATTATTGTCCCGCTCTTCATTATTGTCCTGCTCTCCAGCCCCTCATTATTGTCCTGCTCTCCAGCCCCTCATTATTGTCCCACTGTCCAGCTCTTCATTATTGTCCCACTCTTCTGCCCCTCATTATTGTCCCACTCTCCAGCTCTTCATTATTGTCCCGCTCTTCAGCTCTTCATTATTGTCCCGCTCTCCAGTCCCTCATTATTGTTCCACTCTCCAGCACTTCATTATTGTCCTGCTCTCCAGCTTTTCATTATTGTCCCGCTCTCCAGTCCCTAATTAATGTCCCGCTCTCCAGCTCTTCATCATTGTCCCACTCTCCAGCTCTTCATTATTGTCCCGCTCTCCAGCTCTTCTTTATTGTCCCGCTCTCCAGCTCTTCATTTTTGTCCCACTCTCCATTATTGTCCCGCTCTCCAGCCCCTCATTATTGTCCTGCTGTCCAGCTCTTCATTATTGTCCTGCTCTCCAGCCCCTCATTATTGTCCCGCTCTCCAACTCTTCATTATTGTCCCGCTCTCCAGCCCCTCACTATTGTTCCGCTCTCCAGCTCTTCATTATTGTCCCACTCTCCAGCTCTTCATTCTTGTCCCACTCTCCAGCTCTTCATTATTGTCCCACTCTCCAGCTCTTCATTATTGTCCCACTCTCCAGCTCTTCATTATTGTCCCACTCTCCAGCTCTTCATTATTGTCCCACTCTCCAGCTCTTCATTATTGTCCCACTCTCCAGCTCTTCATTATTGTCCCACTCTCCAGCTCTTCATTATTGTCCCACTCTCCAGCTCTTCATTATTGTCCCGCTCTCCAACTCTTCATTATTGTCCCGCTCTCCAGCCCCTCACTATTGTTCCGCTCTCCAGCTCTTCATTATTGTCCCACTCTCCAGCTCTTCATTATTGTCCCGCTCTCCAACTCTTCATTATTGTCCCGCTCTCCAGCCCCTCACTATTGTTCCGCTCTCCAGCTCTTCATTATTGTCCCACTCTCCAGCTCTTCATTATTGTCCCGCTCTCCAACTCTTCATTATTGTCCCGCTCTCCAGCCCCTCACTATTGTTCCGCTCTCCAGCTCTTCATTATTGTCCCACTCTCCAGCTCTTCATTATTGTCCCGCTCTCCAACTCTTCATTATTGTCCCGCTCTCCAGCCCCTCACTATTGTTCCGCTCTCCAGCTCTTCATTATTGTCCCACTCTCCAGCTCTTCATTATTGTCCCGCTCTCCAACTCTTCATTATTGTCCCGCTCTCCAGCCCCTCACTATTGTTCCGCTCTCCAGCTCTTCATTATTGTCCCACTCTCCAGCTCTTCATTATTGTCCCGCTCTCCAACTCTTCATTATTGTCCCGCTCTCCAGCCCCTCACTATTGTTCCGCTCTCCAGCTCTTCATTATTGTCCCACTCTCCAGCTCTTCATTATTGTCCCGCTCTCCAACTCTTCATTATTGTCCCGCTCTCCAGCCCCTCACTATTGTTCCGCTCTCCAGCTCTTCATTATTGTCCCACTCTCCAGCTCTTCATTATTGTCCCGCTCTCCAACTCTTCATTATTGTCCCGCTCTCCAGCCCCTCACTATTGTTCCGCTCTCCAGCTCTTCATTATTGTCCCACTCTCCAGCTCTTCATTATTGTCCCGCTCTCCAACTCTTCATTATTGTCCCGCTCTCCAGCCCCTCACTATTGTTCCGCTCTCCAGCTCTTCATTATTGTCCCACTCTCCAGCTCTTCATTATTGTCCCGCTCTCCAACTCTTCATTATTGTCCCGCTCTCCAGCCCCTCACTATTGTTCCGCTCTCCAGCTCTTCATTATTGTCCCACTCTCCAGCTCTTCATTATTGTCCCGCTCTCCAACTCTTCATTATTGTCCCGCTCTCCAGCCCCTCACTATTGTTCCGCTCTCCAGCTCTTCATTATTGTCCCACTCTCCAGCTCTTCATTATTGTCCCGCTCTCCAACTCTTCATTATTGTCCCGCTCTCCAGCCCCTCACTATTGTTCCGCTCTCCAGCTCTTCATTATTGTCCCACTCTCCAGCTCTTCATTATTGTCCCGCTCTCCAACTCTTCATTATTGTCCCGCTCTCCAGCCCCTCACTATTGTTCCGCTCTCCAGCTCTTCATTATTGTCCCACTCTCCAGCTCTTCATTATTGTCCCGCTCTCCAACTCTTCATTATTGTCCCGCTCTCCAGCCCCTCACTATTGTTCCGCTCTCCAGCTCTTCATTATTGTCCCACTCTCCAGCTCTTCATTATTGTCCCGCTCTCCAACTCTTCATTATTGTCCCGCTCTCCAGCCCCTCACTATTGTTCCGCTCTCCAGCTCTTCATTATTGTCCCACTCTCCAGCTCTTCATTATTGTCCCGCTCTCCAACTCTTCATTATTGTCCCGCTCTCCAGCCCCTCACTATTGTTCCGCTCTCCAGCTCTTCATTATTGTCCCACTCTCCAGCTCTTCATTATTGTCCCGCTCTCCAACTCTTCATTATTGTCCCGCTCTCCAGCCCCTCACTATTGTTCCGCTCTCCAGCTCTTCATTATTGTCCCACTCTCCAGCTCTTCATTATTGTCCCGCTCTCCAACTCTTCATTATTGTCCCGCTCTCCAGCCCCTCACTATTGTTCCGCTCTCCAGCTCTTCATTATTGTCCCACTCTCCAGCTCTTCATTATTGTCCCGCTCTCCAACTCTTCATTATTGTCCCGCTCTCCAGCCCCTCACTATTGTTCCGCTCTCCAGCTCTTCATTATCTATACAATACACAGAGCACACGATGTGCTGCAGAGAGCAAATAAGTAACCGCTATACAATATAGAGAGCGCACCAGTGGCAGCTATACAAAACACTATACAAAACAGTATTGTGTAGCATAAAAATATACAATATAGAGAGCACACCAGTGGCCAGATGTTGTGTAATAGATATTACACACTAATTTATGAATGTATTGAATGAACTGCTTTTCAAAGGAAATAAATACTTTAATTTACCAAGAAAAACAATAATTCAGTTTTTTGTTTATAATTGTTTTACTGCAAATCAATTTGTTTTACTAATAAACCAAGAAAAACAGTAACTTTATAGTTTATAATTTATTTATGGTGGAGAACACCTGGGGCCTCATTTACTCGCTGGCAATTGGTCATTGAATCGTGTCAGTGGATATAATAAGTAAGGTCAGAATGATTTACAGCTGCCTCTTAACAGAAGCTATGACATTTTCTGTGCTGCACATGAATAGTACTTATTTAATGGCCAGTTTAGCCTTACTAAGGACAGCACAAAGGACTGAGGAACAGGACCACAACTATCACCAGTCCCTGGTTCATCGCAGGCAGTGCATAACACGTCATGTGCGTGTGTTTGGCCGGCGTTTGAACGTTGACTCCTTCTGAGCAGGAGGTAATTCAAATGTTTTGCCTCAACCGCCCTAACCTCCTGAGCCTTTGGGCGATCATACGCTACGCTCGCGGGCGCTTGCGGTCGTAGGTCTGGATCAGGCCCTTTATGAGCAGGGGCCTGGGGATTTGGACCCAACAACATAACGGTCCCATGCAGTGTCTGGGCTGCACAAATTACTGTGTTATCCACTTTTTGGCCACAGGGTCATTCCAGTCTGTGACTGGCAGTGGCCAGTTTATCCTTACTAAGGACAGCACAAAGGACTGAGGAACAGGACCACAACTATCACCAGTCCCTGGTTCTTCGCAGGCAGTGCATAACACGTCATGTGCGTGTTTGGCTGGCGTTTGAACGTTGACTCCTTTTGAGCAGGAGGTAATTCAAATGTTTTGCCTCAACCGCCCTAACCTCCAGAGCCTTTGGGCCTGATCCAGACCTACGCCCGCGATCGTAGCGTATGTTTGCCCAGGCGTATAAACTTTCACGCTCATGACACTCCCATTGATTGTACCGACTTACGGCGGCTGAACCCTACCCTAACTTTTTCAAGCGTCCGTGCGAATTTTCGTACCGATACGCTGGTCGTACGGGGCTTAGCATGCCCATACTGTACAATTTAAATGGCTATCCCCGCCTCTGTGTAGTAACTCGAGCGTCCGGACTATCGTCGTACAAAACGCACGCCCCTTGGGCGAAAAATACGCTGAAAATACGCTCGCTGTACGCTGATGTCCTTCGGACGACCGGAAGTTGTCATACTGCACATGCGCAGTGCGTTTTTTCTCCCATTTTTACGCTCCCGACCGGCGTACGATCGCTTGCGGTCGTAGGTCTGGATCAGGCCCTTTATGAGCAGGTGAGGAGGGATTTGGACCCAGCAACATCACGGTCCCATGCAGCGTCTGGGCTGCACAAATTACTGGCAGAGCGGTTGGAATATCACAGGCGAATTTTCACGTTACTTAACTCATATGTCAGATGCCTCCCTGGTGATATTGCATGATGGGTAATTCCCTGCATGTATTTCTCAGCATTGAGAACGCCAATAATTCTGTCCAAATCCCCAATTCCATTTACTGAAATGCAGCCACAAACTTGCAAGAACCCCCCGCGCTTCACTGTTACCGGCAGCATTAGTGTCCCGCTTTCCAGCTCCTCATTATTGTCTCACTCTCCAGCTCTTCATTACTGTCTCACTCTCCAGCTCCTCATTATTGTCCTGCTCTCCAGCTCCTCATTATTGTCCTGCTCTCCAGCCCCTCATTACTGTCTCGCTCTCCAGCTCTTCATTATTGTCCCGCTCTCCAGCTCCTCATTATTGTCTCACTCTTCAGCTCTTCATTACTGTCTCACTCTCCAGCTCCTCATTATTGTCCCGCTCTCCAGCTCCTCATTATTGTCCTGCTCTCCAGCCCCTCATTACTGTCTCGCTCTCCAGCTCTTCATTATTGTCCCGCTCTCCAGCTCCTCATTATTGTCCTGCTCTCCAGCTCTTCTTTATTATCCCGCTCTCCAGCCCCTCATTATTGTCCCACTCTCCAGCTCATTATTATTGTCCCGATCTCCAGCCCCTCATTATTGTCCCGCTCTCCAGCCCCTCATTATTGTCCTGCTCCCCAGCTCTCCATTATTGTCCTGCTCTCCAGCTCTTCATTATTGTCCCGCTTTTCAGCTCTTTATTATTGTCCCGCTCTCCAGCTCCTCATTATTGTCCAAATCTCCAGCTCCTCATTATTGACCTGCTCTCCAGCTCTTTATTATTGTCCCGCTCTCCAGCCCCTCATTATTGTCCCACTCTCCAGCTTTTCATTATTGTCCTGCTCTCCAGCCCCTCATTACTGTACCGCTCTCCAGCTCTTCATTATTGTCCCAATCTCCAGCCCCTCATTATTTTCCCACTCTCCAGCTCCTCATTATAGTCCTGCTCTCCAGCTCTTCATTATTGTCCCACTCTTTAGCTCCTCATTATTGTCCCACTCTCCAGCCCCTTAATATTGTCCCGCTCTCCATTATTGTCCCGCTCTTCAGCTACTCATTATTGTTCCGCTCTTCATTATTGTTCTGCTCTCCATCCCCTCATTAATGTCCCGCTCTCCAGCTCTTTATTATTGTCCCGTTTTCCAGATCTTCATTATTGTCCCGCTCTCAAGCCCCTCATTATTGTCCCGCTCTCCAGCTCTTTATTATCCCGCTCTCCAGCCCCTCATTATTGTCCCACTCTCCGGCTCATTATTATTGTCCCGCTCTCCAGCCCCTCATTATTGTCCCGCTCTCCAGCTCTTCATTAGTGTCCTGCTCTTCAGCTCCTCATTATTGTCCTGCTCTCCAGCTCCTCATTATTATTCCACTCTCCAGCTCTTCATTATTGTCCCGCTCTCTAGCTCCTCATTATTGTCCCGCTCTCCAGCCCCTCATTATTGTCCCACTCTCCATCTCTTTATTATTGTCCCGCTCTTCAGCTCTTCAATATTGTCCTGCTCTCCAGCCCCTTATTATTGTCCCACTCTCCAGCTCTTCATTATTGTCCCGCTCTTCAGCTCTTCATTATTGTCCTGCTCTCCAGCCCCTCATTATTGTCCCGCTCTCCAGCTCTTCATTATTGTCCCAATCTCCAGCCCCTCATTATTTTCCCACTCTCCAGCTCCTCATTATAGTCCTGCTCTCCAGCTCTTCATTATTGTCCCGCTTTTCAGCTCTTTATTATTGTCCCGCTCTCCAGCTCCTCCTTATTGTCCCAATCTCCAGCTCCTCACTATTTACCTGCTCTCCAGCTCTTTATTTT
>WWET01012177.1:0-11987 GCA_011038615.1 Limnodynastes dumerilii
CTCTAAAGCTTATGTAAAGCCATGCAATTAGCAATGTGAACTTCTACGAGGCTGTATAGATGAAATACTGATGTGGAGCATGTTTCATGATTTCATTAATAGTATATAATTTAATCAATATTATATGATTTTGTTCTCCGGCAAAACAGATTCAGAAACAGAGATAACGCATCAGAAAAAAATGGTTCGTGATAAATGCTGAGCGATTCCCAATACACGGAGCAGACTGAGCGGGAAATGCAAATATATGAAGATCGCGCGCACAACCAATCAGCTGTAACGGAATTCAGACGCCTCCTCCTCACCCAATAGAGCCGCTATCCCCCTTCTTAGGACACACACCCCTTTCCTGGTTAAATTCTGGTCCGCTCAAGCTGTATATAAAGAGGAAGCAGCACTGTGCTATTGTTACAATTTCTGTCGTCTTTTCTCGAGGTAAATATGTCTGGTCGCGGTAAAGGAGGGAAGGGGCTCGGGAAAGGCGGTGCTAAGAGGCACAGGAAGGTTCTCCGGGACAACATCCAGGGCATCACCAAGCCCGCCATCCGCCGCCTGGCTCGCAGAGGAGGTGTGAAGCGCATCTCGGGACTCATTTACGAGGAAACCCGCGGAGTCCTTAAAGTTTTCTTGGAGAACGTGATTCGCGATGCCGTCACCTACACAGAACACGCCAAGAGGAAGACTGTCACCGCCATGGATGTGGTGTATGCCTTGAAGCGCCAGGGCCGCACTCTCTACGGTTTCGGAGGCTAAAATATATATCTTATCAACTCACAAAACAAAGGCTCTTATAAGAGCCACCCACCAAGTCCTGTAAAGAGCTGTTTTATGCCGCTACTCTAGTGTATTCCATGCAAAAATACACACTCTAAGGCTTATGGAAAGCCATGCAATTAGCAGTGTGAACTTCTACGAGGCTGTATAGATGAAATACTGATGTGGAGCATTTTTAGGTATACAAGAGACTGAGGAATTTAAAGCACAATTATATGAATCCCTAGATCCTTTCAACGTAATGTTTACATATAAACGTTTGTTTCACAAGATCTGTTTGTAGATTAGTTATATATCAATGTATGAAACTGTTACATATGTGTCTTGAATAGTTAGTATCGCATTAACAAATTTTCCGATACAGCTCTTAAAATACGGGCATAACGCTGTTTAAATCGGGTAAAATTAGAGTTTAAACAACTTTTACCTTTTTCGCTTTCCATTTATATCCCATAGAAACGATTACTAATTATTTCTGGAATCGCTGCATACTATATTGAAATGTTTTGTTTTTGCCATAAAAATCTATTGTCCGATACATGAGGTCTTCTCATTACTCATCACTAGGAAAGCCCGCAGTGTCCATGACCTTCTAGACTAGATAATGCTATTCTGTCCCTCATGCTCTAACATATGTAAAACGCTGCTATTCGTTCTAAGTGCACCCTAGAGTGCATACACCGAATTTATCAAAGATCTAGAATCAAGTGAAGAAAGACTGGATGGAATCTGTTACCCGATACCTCATGTGTCATGTCTTTCATTTTAGTGCTCATCTAGGTAAGACCGCACTGTCCATATCCTGCTGGAGAACGTTTTCCTACCCATCCAGTGTCTGATGTTTGGTTTTACCCTCGTATGTTAAACGCCGCTATATACGTTCTCAAATCATTCTGAAGTCTCTGTGAATACACCGAAACTCAAGTTAGCTAGAATAAAGTGTTACAGCTTTCATGGAGAAAGATTGGGTGGCTCTTAAAAGAGCCGTTGGGTTATTCCTGATCTGGGAAAGGGTTAAGTTACTTGGCGCTGGTGTACTTGGTGACGGCCTTGGTGCCCTCGGACACGGCGTGCTTGGCCAGCTCTCCGGGGAGCAGGAGGCGCACAGCGGTCTGGATCTCCCGGGAGGTGATGGTGGAGCGCTTGTTGTAGTGAGCCAGGCGGGAGGCTTCTCCTGCGATGCGCTCGAATATGTCGTTGACGAAAGAGTTCATGATGCCCATGGCTTTGGAGGAGATGCCGGTGTCAGGGTGGACCTGCTTCAACACCTTGTACACGTAGATGGCATAACTCTCTTTCCTCGTCTTTCTACGCTTCTTCCCATCTTTCTTCTGGGTCTTGGTCACGGCTTTCTTGGAGCCCTTTTTGGGTGCTGGGGCAGACTTGGCTGGCTCAGGCATTATTGATGTAAGATTTCCACAGATTAATAGGAACTGATTCAGACACTCCCGGCCCCGCTGTATTTATAGGCAGCCCATGCAAATGAGACTGGACTTAAACTCTGCACGCTATTGGTGACACAAATGATCACGTGGATCGGTGACGTTCTTATCCCACCCCATTGGTGTCGCTGCAGGAGAAACAATCAATCATTTAACTATTGAATCACCTTGTTTCAGATGTCCTTTAGGACGCGCTTCTTATGATTTAAAACATTGTTGTCTTTCCCACACAAATATAACTATTACGTCGGGATTAATCTTTCTCTCTAGCTTCCCCATGTTAATAACCGTAGTACATTCCAAAAACATGCTAGAAATTTCCATCTGATAAGGCAGGTCCTTTATATTATGAAGAACTATTTAATATTATGGCGCTATATGAAAACATGTAATAATAAATAGCGAGCATTGAGCTGTGCTCAGCGTGATAAGCGGGAACAATGAGATGATCTGGGCGGGAGTTTTGAAAGTTATAACGGTCATTGTTCAAAAACTAAAGAAGAGCTTGTACAGGGCGGCCGCTTGTCAACCAATTAATTTAAAAGGCGTCCTAAAGTCATCCAATCACATCATTTCCTCGGGTATAAATACGTTTGTCTGGCGGCTGGTTTGCATAGGTTGTTCGTTTCACAGCCAGCAGTTGTTGGGTTATAAAAAATATGGCCAGAACAAAGCAGACCGCCCGCAAATCCACCGGAGGAAAAGCTCCCCGCAAGCAGCTGGCCACTAAAGCTGCTCGGAAAAGCGCTCCAGCCACTGGCGGCGTTAAGAAACCTCATCGCTACCGTCCCGGAACCGTGGCTCTGAGGGAGATTCGTCGCTATCAGAAATCCACCGAGTTGCTGATCCGTAAGCTGCCCTTCCAGCGCCTGGTGAGGGAGATCGCTCAGGATTTCAAGACCGACCTGCGCTTCCAGAGCTCGGCTGTAATGGCTCTGCAGGAGGCCAGCGAGGCTTATCTGGTGGGGCTCTTCGAGGACACTAATCTGTGCGCCATCCACGCCAAGAGAGTCACTATCATGCCCAAAGATATCCAGCTGGCCCGCAGAATCCGAGGGGAGAGAGCATAAGTACTCTGCCTGTTATATCCACAACACAAAGGCTCTTTTCAGAGCCACCAAGTACTCCACAGAGAGCTGGAATCACATTTTCTAAACTCCGTGATAATCCGTTTAGGAAGAGGGGCGGCATCGGGTGTTTCGTGACCGAATAACTGAAGTGTTCGGTTACCATCTGTGACATGTAAGGAAAGCGCAATGGCTAATGAAAACCCGATATATTTCACGTTAGGTTCCTTATGAGTGTTCAGAATAGTCCTTAAAAAAATAACTCTGTGGAGTAGATCCTAAGCGCTAAACAATAGCTGCTATGAGAGAAGAATTCTATTAATTATTTTAAGTAATTTACAAAATAAGTGGGAATATAAACTTTAAAATAAAATGTTTCTAGTGATTGTACTGATGACAGCAGAGTTTAGCGGCGCAGTATGCAAGAAGTTTAAATCAATCATATAAAACAAAACACGCATAAAAGCAAAGGTTAAGAATTCGATAATGTGATGAGTTAGAAATAGGAAGCCCCGGAGCGCTGTGACCCTGCTCATTAAGGATCCTTATAATAGCTTGTGCTCGCTGTGTGCAGACTTTGCATTGTAGCGTACAATAGATGGACAGTCTAAGCTGTTAGAACAAGCCTGTGTTCCTGCAAGCGGATGGGTGTAGGGTCTGTGTGGAATATTAGGTACATATATGTAACATATACACCATCATTGAAGTGCTTATTAATATTTTGATGTATATATAAGCATGAATATTGTAGCCACAATATTAGTAATCTTGTAAGTGTTGGCATTAACCATATAGGTGAAACTATATCATATCTAGCTGCCAGCAATTACTAAATACTTAAAAACATTGTTGTGTTAATATAGGCAGTGCGGTCACAGTATTTTCATAGTGCATATTATGTAGATTTACAATCGGATTGAAGCAGATATTGTTATTCCTTGTGCAGGTTCACTCAATCACTGCAAACGTTATCAGCTCTTTCAGAAGGATGTGGGTGGCTCTGAGAAGAGCCTTTGTGTTGCGGGGATGGTGATCTTCTATGGGGAAACTTATTTGCTTTTGGCCGCCTTGTGGCTCTCGGTTTTCTTGGGGAGCAGCACAGCCTGGATGTTGGGCAGGACGCCGCCCTGAGCGATGGTCACTCCACCCAGCAGCTTGTTCAGCTCCTCGTCGTTGCGCACAGCCAGCTGCAGGTGACGGGGGATGATTCTGGTCTTCTTGTTATCGCGGGCGGCGTTTCCAGCCAGCTCCAGAATCTCAGCAGTCAGGTATTCCAGCACCGCAGCCAGATACACCGGAGCTCCGGCTCCCACACGCTCAGCGTAATTGCCCTTTCTCAGGAGACGGTGAACGCGACCAACAGGAAACTGAAGACCGGCCCGAGATGAGCGAGTCTTGGCCTTAGCCCGGGTCTTGCCGCCTTGTTTGCCTCTTCCAGACATAACTGCAATTAGTTTGTAATATCGCTATCGAAGAATGTAACTTATCTCGCATTCATCCTGGTATTTATACTCTGGTCGACTAGACTCCTTCCTCTGTGATTGGTCAATGGTATGCATTCAGACTGACAAATCTTTAGATGTTCGGGCCGCTGCCAATCAGCGTTCTATGGTGTGATTAGACGTCATGACTTGCGCCACCAATAGCGTGAAGAGCTGAATTACAGTCTCATTTGCATGGGCTGCATATAAATAGAGCAGTGCTGGGGGGCGTAAGTAACAGATTATCCAGCACTCGTTTGTGAAAAGCTTCATTTATAAAATGCCTGAACCAGCCAAGTCTGCTCCCGCGCCGAAAAAGGGCACCAAGAAAGCTGTGACCAAGACCCAGAAGAAAGATGGGAAGAAGCGTAGAAAGACCAGGAAGGAGAGTTACGCCATCTACGTGTACAAAGTACTGAAGCAGGTCCATCCTGACACCGGCATCTCCTCCAAGGCCATGGGTATCATGAACTCCTTCGTTAATGATATCTTTGAGCGTATCGCAGGAGAAGCTTCCCGCCTGGCTCACTACAACAAGCGCTCCACCATTACCTCCCGGGAGATCCAGACCGCTGTGCGCCTCCTGCTCCCCGGAGAGCTGGCCAAGCACGCCGTGTCCGAGGGCACCAAGGCCGTCACCAAGTACACCAGCGCCAAGTAAACCTGTATCACCTACTCTGACATAACACAACGGCTCTTCTAAGAGCCACCCACATTCTCCCCATCAGAGCTGTGATCTTGGTATCTTACCACTGTTTTCTAGTGTATTTGTTATCCCTGTATACCTCTGTCGATGTAATTTCACCACATTTTAACTTATGTAAAGTTCTTCGTATCAGTCAAATTGCTTCTTAACCTGTATAACACGCACCAGAATCGTATGCGTAAGTGACAGAGAAAGCAGAAACGCCGCATTTGTCATAGCACTCGTGTGTGTGGGTCTTGGAACAGCCTTTGATACATTTAGCGGGACAGACAGTAAAAGGAATCTGCTTGCGAGCAGCCCATACTCTTCCCATCATATTTTGATCTCTGCTCTCTATTCCCCTTTGTACCAGTAGTACACGGTAGTGGCCGGGGTATCTCTCGTCTGACGCGTTACCCCTGTGAATCCCTTTGCAAAAGCATTGAGTTGTAGCCTCAGATCCCGCGGGGCCCTAACGAGCGTGTCGGGGACATGGGTACTAATGTGAGTTAAGTAGAGACTACATTCGCCATATTTCACTTTGAGTACACGGCACCAATATTCAGCTGTACCGCGTTCGTGAAAAACTTCAGGCTGCAGACAAGTCTCATCATTATCATCCCGTACAAAGCAAACTTGGACATATTAGGGGTAATATACAGCTCTTTGTGGGATAGGGTGGGTGGCTCTTAAAAGAGCCTTTGTGTTATTTAGTGGGACAAACAGGATGAGGAATCAGCCTCCAAAACCGTAGAGAGTGCGGCCCTGGCGCTTCAGGGCGTACACCACATCCATGGCGGTGACGGTTTTCCTCTTGGCGTGTTCTGTGTAGGTGACGGCATCGCGAATAACATTCTCCAAGAAAACTTTAAGGACCCCGCGAGTTTCCTCATAAATGAGTCCCGAGATGCGCTTCACACCTCCTCTGCGAGCCAGGCGGCGGATTGCGGGTTTTGTGATGCCCTGGATATTGTCGCGAAGAACCTTCCTGTGCCTTTTAGCACCGCCTTTCCCGAGTCCCTTGCCTCCTTTTCCGCGTCCAGACATTCTTATAAAGGTTTACGTTCACAAGTGTATGCAGAGGCTCTATTGCGCTTTCTCTTTATATGCTGCTATTTCGGACCTGAAGGGAGCCATAATAAAGAAAGGGGGCGTTGCTACTTCCTAGAGGGCTGAGGCGTTATGATTGGTTGTTAGCACAGGATGTTATTTTACAATTCCCGCTCAGTTGCTGTTGTGTTTGTAGAGAATAGTAACAAGTTATAAATGGCGCTCAATCTGTTTTGCCACACTCCTGTATGCAGTGTAGTACATTTATATATTTGGATCATATGTAAACAAGAAAAATAAAAAATCAAATTCATTATGTAAAAAACTATGTTCAGATAATCCTACACATAATGGCCCAGATCCAGACCTACATTTCCATTACGTTTCATCGCGCAGCATATTTACTATCGGTCAGTGATTATCCATCATCTGCGCTATCTCTTGCAAGTGTCTCTTCTTGGTTATTTAAGATAACTGTTTACCTTCTATTCTCTTCTTCTCCTCTATAGAATCTAGACTGTTACAAGCAGGGCCGTATTTCCTTGTCTGTCGTTACCTCCCCACTTGTGCAGCCTTGTGTAGGTACAAGAAAACTATTTACTTAGCCAAATGTCTCTGCAATATGTGGTGGAGTCATTGGTGTCTATATAGAACATTACCTCTGTTAGGAAAAAGTTTGACATTACATTGTTTTGTACATTAGTTTGTTTACTAGTTTTAAGCATTCTACTACACAGATCAGTCATTGTTATGTATAGAATCAAAACATCCTCTTTAGACAGTGGTAGGAAATAGGTTTTTTATATAGACAGTGCACCTGGAAAGTATTCACAGCGCTTCACTTTTTCCACATTTTGTTATGTTACAGCCTTATTCCAAAAGGGAATAAATTCATTTTTCACTCAAAATCCTACACACAATACCCTATAATGACAACGTGAAAGAGCTTTTGGGAGACTTGCGAATTTATAAAAAATAAAAAAAACAAGAACTCACATGTACATAAGTATTCACAGCCTTTGCCATGAAGCTCAAAATTGAGCTCAGGTGCACTTTGTTTCCACTGATCATCCTTGAGATGTTGCAGCTTAATTGGCGTCCACCTGTGGTAAATTCTGTTGATTGGACATGATTTGGAAGGCACACACCTGTCTATATAAGGTCCCACACTTGACAGTGCATGTCAGAGCCCAAACCAAGCATGAAGTTAAAGGAATTGTCTGTAGACCTACAAGACAAGATTGTCTTGAGGACCAAATCTGGGGAAGGATACAGAAAAATATCTGCTGCTTTCAAGGTCCCAATGATCACAGTGGCCTCATCATCCATAAATGGAAGAAATTCAGAACCACCAGGACTCTTCATAGAGCCATCTAAACTCTGCAATCGGGGGAGTAGGACCCTAGTCAAGGAGGTGATCAAAATCCTGATGGTCATTCTGTCAGAGCTACAGCATTCCTCTGTCGAAAGAGGAGAACCTTCCAGAAGGACAACCATCTCTGCAGCAATCCAGCAATCAGACCTGTATGGTAGAATGGCCTTAGTAAATAGCACATGGCAGCATGCAGCCAAAATGCACCTGAAGGATTCGTAGACCATGAGAAACAGAAGTCTCTGGGATTAGACAAAAATTGAAATCTTTGGCGTGAATGCCAGGCGTAAAGGTCCGGATTCACAGTTACGTAGTTTTCATCTTACATACGTTGTTTTAAAAATTGAGCTACTACGCATGCGTAGCAGCTTGTAGTAGCTTATTTATGCTATATACGTACCATTTCTGTACTTTGATTGGGTAAGAACGGCATTATGGTTAATTATTTCTGTAACGCTGTGTGGGGTTTGGTGTGGGTTTTGGTTGAATCGACAGAATTCCTCCCTTACAGTTGGTACTCTGCTTAGCAGCGAGGATCCTGTCGATGGTGTCCCTAAGGAACTGTCCAATTAAGGATTAAATATTGTCTGAAGTCGTAAAAAAAATTAAAAAAAAAATTGAAAAGATCAAGTGGTAACATGAAAGATAATTTCTAAAAGCTATTGCGCTCGCCTTACAGAGCAAGAAGCTTCCCTTCCCTTACGTCGTCTACACTTCAAATGATTGAGAATTTGGTGGCTCTGAAAAGAGCCTTTGTGTTGTGGATATAACAGGGCAGAGTACTTATGCTCTCTCCCAGGGGCGGATTGGGAAATGAAAGTGGCCCTGGAAAAAAAATCTTAAAGTGGCCTCGGGGGCGGGACCAAATCAACTGTAGGTGGGGTCAACACAAAGTGGGCGGGGTTACCGATTATTGATACCCGCAAAAAATATAGTGAAATATCGACTCACCATTTTGCAGTCATCTGTCTTGGGATGACTTGCTAGTAGTTCATGACGTGTTGAAAGCTGTTCGGGAAATGTTGATTGAAAATCTTCTCCTCTTGATTGAAGCTGCTGCTCCTCTTGATATTAGATGCTGTTCGGCCTCTACTGGCTCTTGACATGACATCCTCCTGCTTCCTGTTCTGGGGTGCCGCTGCTAATGACCATTCGGTCACTAATGGTCCCCCCTTTTAAAGTGTATTAGACATCATAGACACTAGAGGCTGCATCTCTCTCCTTCACCGCTGAATGCCAAAAATCCACGAGATCCGACGCAGGATTTGGAAGTTTGGCCTTGGTAACTTCCAAAGCGTACACGGAGATCTGATCACCGACCGAAGTGATTTCCGCACAAATCTGTCCACAAATAAAACAAATATGTCACACACTGAGGTTGGGCAGAGCACCACCACAGTATAGCAGTGCCCCTATACAGTACACAGACCCTTGTCACACAGCACCGCAGACAAACCCCCAGTAACCTCATCGTATGTCTCCAGCCCCTTAGTATCCCCTATTATATGTCCCCAGCATCCCAGAATCCCCCATCATGTCTCCTGTCATCCCAGTATTCCCATCATGCGTCCACCTCCCCCTAGTATTTATTTTATGGGTCCAGCCACCCCCCTCCCCCCCATTCCACAGACATTAAGGAATATTCTGGCGATTTTTATATGTATGTTTTTTATGAGAAAATAAAACTATTTACATTATACATTGGTGTTGTTAATATTCAGCTATCACTGTGAAATTAATTTATATTATTTTTGGGCTCCAGATTACAGCGCTGCTTCTCCTCAAGTTTGAGGATTTTGTGTGTTTAAAGTTTAATTTAATCAGGTTGGGTCCTGAAGAGGCAGCTGAATTAACTGGGTCGAGTGCAGCGCCGTTATTTTACGGATAGGTGGAAACTGCCCGGTTTCCACCTATCCCCCTCGTTAGTTGAGTGCAGGAAAAAAAAACCAGTCAATGCAATCATACTTCTGTGTTTTTATCATGCAGTCTGTTGCTCACTGTAGCCTGGACAATGGTAAGTGACCAACAGACCTTTACCAGTGCAACCAACTCTTCTGCAACCTGGACTGAGCCTATAAGCCAATCTCAACAGTAAGGACCGGATTCACAACTACGTGTTTTGGTATGTTACATGCCGAAACGCTATGTAGATAACGTAAAATATGTACTACGCGTGCAAATTAGAGCAGCACTTGGAGATCGGCATGTAACATACCAAAACATGTAGTTGTGAATCCGGTCCTAGGTCTTTAAGGGTATGAAAATTGAATGGAAGTAAGTTGCTCTAAAATGAAATTGTGGTGATCCTTCTAAAGCAGGGAAACCGTTATTAATAATAATAATAATAATAAAAATAATGTGTTCTAGTATTGAAGCACATTAACCTCCTAGTACAAATGGCTGACCGCGGCCCCTTGGAAGCTCTAAAATCCATCCCTGGGGCCGGGGGTCAGGAAAGCTTGCACACAAGTTAAGTAAAGGCCCTGCAGTGGCCGTGGCAGCCATTATAGTGCCGCCGGAATGATGAGCCCGGCGGCCCTATACTGGCTACTGCGGCCACTGCAGGGCCTTTACTTAACTTGTGTGCAAGCTTGCCGGACCCCCAACCCCCTGCCACCCGAGTGAAAAAAAAAAAAAGAGAAGAATAGGAAAGTTAAAAAAAAAGTAAAAAAAAAAATATAATGGCCTCCAAAGTGCTTCGGCCTGCCGGGAAATTTCCTGGTAAGGCCTATGACCAATCCGCCGCTGCTCTCTCCCCTCGGATTCTGCGGGCCAGCTGGATATCTTTGGGCATGATGGTGACTCTCTTGGCGTAGATAGCGCACAGATTAGTGTCCTCGAAGAGCCCCACCAGATAAGCCTCGCTGGCCTCCTGCAGAGCCATTACAGCCGAGCTCTGGAAGCACAGGTCGGTATTGAAGTCCTGAGCAATCTCCCTTTTGTTGATTACTACTACCTTGTGCTTAGTGTGTCTCTGATTTCTGTTTATACATTTTAGTGTTTATAACCTGTAGGTTTTTTATTATTTCTGGTTTTGTTATTGTAGCTTCCAGTTTACATTCTCTTTTTACCTGTATTCTGTTGTTTGCACTAATAAATACTTTTGACTATTTCACCCTCGCCTGGTTATAAGTGCTTAGTTTCACCCGGGGCTGCCTTCCAAGGATCGTGACCTGCTGGGCGTTCTGCTACACAAGCCTATCCCCACCATCAGAGGCTCTAGGAAAAAAATGTGTCTATATATTAACAATATTTTTTCAGGCATATTTTCGCTAATTTATGTATATACCAGATGTAGGCCCAGATTCACACTAGTAGTTTACCGTTTTTTTGTTACTGTGTATGTGTAGTTATTTTTTTTATGTAATCTACGTATATTTTCGTTACGCAGATTGTGTATATGCTTTACGTCTGATGTGTGAATCCGGGCCATAATTCCCACCATGCCATATAGACATTAGCATAACAGAGAGCAAATGTTGTTCCCATGGCTATGGATGAAGAAGTCGCCACTGAAACGGAAGAAGTTGGAATTTAGCATAAATCCAATGCCTTTCTATAATAAATTCCTTCTCTTCATTTGTATATTCCGATTTCTCAAATATTCCTCTAATGCCCTCTATCACAGGCGTGTGATTCGAAGTGATGGAAAGCAATGGGCGAAGTGATGTAAAACATACACTGCAATGGACAGGGGCAGTGGTCAAGAAGAGGGGTAGTTGTTGAGAGAGTAGTGATATTAAAAGTACATTTTATTGATATTGGCATGTGATGGATGTGAGTGATAGAGGGCACAGCATATTTTTGCAACACATTGTGAAACAAGCTCTAAGATTAGCTGTGTGGGGGAAGGTTGTTGATTAGAGGAATTCCCAGTTGCTTCTCAGATCCTATTCATAATATTGCTGGAATTGTATGCAGAACTACCATATATCTATTATGGTAAGCATTCCTATTAGGCAAAGTCATCTACTGGTGTTGATCCTTATCCCTCTCCTGTTCCAATCGGTAACATCTCTGCCAGGGGTATAAACCTTAGTCATCCACGCAAACATACAGGCAGTACTAGGGACATATCAAAGAAGGTCGTAATATTTTTCTGAGTGTCTTCTTCCC